>ML785652.1:391518-419999 GCA_009831015.1 Picea engelmannii | reverse complement strand
CTTTATTATTTACCTTTTAAAATCTCTTAAACCACTTTGATTACTTTGACCTTTTGGGGCTTCTAGATGACATATGAGGGTCCTCCAACTTCGTAAGGCCATAACTCTCAAACTGTGAGGAGTTATGTGACGTTATACATACCGCCAAAAATGGCATGACATGTACTATCCATATATAATAGTATTATCTAAAAATATATCATAAATCATACTGTTACCCATCAAACAAACTTGGGTCCATTACCCAAACTTGGGGTCTCCAACTTCTCATGACCATAACTCTCTAACCGTGAGGAATTATGTGACGTTCCACATACAACTGGAAATGAAATGACAAGCACTATCCATCTAGGATATTTTCTCTGACAAGTTCACTTTCCTTCATCTCATTATTCCACAATTAATCATGGGTTCTCTTACTCCACAAAGCGTCTTCCCGTGAGGGCTTTCACCATAAGGGGACCACTTTGGAGTTCATCCATATTTAGTTCTTATCAACCATGAAAAAGCAATAATGAGTCATATTTACATAAAAAAATATTGGGTCCATTACCCAAACCTTTGTGCTACGGGGCTTTGTTCAAGGGTTGACATCAATGACAACCAACCTTAATCAACATAAGGTTCTTCCTACAGTTAAAACATAAGTAGTTTAGCGATTAAGAAACCTATGATAAGACATAAAAAAACAAAAAGATGAACATGTACCTGCATAGCTTGCTAGTCTTAGTTGTTTTTAATACTTACTTGATCCCAAACGCTTCCTTTGAGTGACCTGTGAAGCTGCCGCTCCTCTTTGGTTTAAATGAATACATCAACATGCCATAGTGTGGCTAATCAAATAAGATAGTCATGAATGTATAAATTATCATAATAGTTACTTGACCCTTGGGGTCGAAAAAAGGGTATCGAGGACAAGTTAAGCACATGTGTGATTCCAAGAAGTCGGATATTGTACAGACAAAGTCGTTAAATGCCTCCAGAAACCATACCACCAAGCGTGCCAAGCATCATTCATCAATAACGGAGAATCAAAAATTCAAAAGGATCAAAAGGATCGTACTGCACGTTTTCCTGCAACCCCGATTGGCGACACTTTCATGATCTGGATTGCATTCGTCGATCAGCTGTGGTGTGCCAATTTTTCAAAACATCATGTTGTGAGGCACGGATATTATGTTGGCATGCCTAGTGTCGCTCCTTGATTTCGCTATAAATTCTAGGAGCTTTTTGAGAAATTCTATGTATATGTCGAGCTCGTATTCCCTGGAATTCTGGTTTGGTAAGTTCATCCTGGTGACATCCTGTTCAGAAATTATTTATCATCCATGGATGCCTTGAGTTCCTTACACTTTTTGAAATTATGGGATCCCCTTCAAACACGGGACGAGGTATGCGAGGTAGCCGGAGTGCCAAGTCTCAGCCCCAATGTGCCAGGGATGCTCTCTTGTTGGCTTCTTGTGTACTTAAGACTCCAACGAGAGGTACAAGTATCTGCCCAGAGGTAGTGTCAACATCCACGAAGGATCTAGGGATGGTCACAGATACGTCCGAAAGAGCCATGCTGGAGACTGCGCCTTCTTCAGGCCCGAAACCGTGGAGAAGAGGAAGGCCTAGGAAGAAAGCATGAGAAGGAGAGGAGGACTACCCCAAGGCCAAACTGAGTGCATGTCCAACCCTTGAGGTGTCTGTGATACTTACCAACTATTTGGAGTTGGTCAGGACCACTGACAAAGGAGGCAGGAGAAGAGAGGGGGGGGCAGAAGTGCTGGGTACTTTTGTCGAAAATTTCGCTCAACAATTAGAGTAGGCTCAGCTTTCAATAGCCGAGCTCTACCAAGAGAATAGAGAACTGCAACGTCAGTTGCAAGCAAAAAAACAGGGGATACCACTGTTGCAAGTGTTGACACGAAGTTTAATTTTTCCATTATTGAAAACTAAAGCTTCATTTTTTCCTAAGTTGTGGAGCTTCCCTTAATAAAAAGGGAGATCTGAGCTTTCCATTCCTTTTTGGGTTTTCGAGATTCAACTTTTCTTGAAGTATGATTGTCGACTATCTTATTTTCCCGGTGCCGAAGTCCTGAAAGGGTTTAATTTTTTTTAGAAAAAGTAAAAGGGGGGAGAAATAAAGGTTACCTCCCCGCCGTTTTCCACGAACACTCTTTAAACCCGTGATTATTTAAGTTCCTAAACATATTTTATTTCCCTTAATATTTCACGATTCAGGTTTTTTCCTGCCACTAAAGCGCTTTCAAACTCTCAACCCTCAGACTCCTGATCCTCGTTTTTCCAAAAAATTAAAAAGTAATTAATTACTGACCTGGTTTAATTAAAGCCCTAATACATGTCTTAACGCCACACTAATCTCATCATGAATTCACGATTCGGGGATTTCTTGTGACTTATCCCTTGACAACAAGATCCCCGAAGTTCCAAAACGTGAAATCACGTTTGCTCTAAACAAGGTTTAAGTTTCAGGATTAATTCGTTTTTAAAACAAGATTAGTAATAATTAAACCACCTTTCGCATTTCAGGAATTAATAGAAAGGCAGATTGAAGATTTCAGATTTTTTCAAGTCCGAGTTATGTGTTCCCCTGTCTTTTCATCATTCTTTCATGTGTTTTATTAATTAATGCTTGACTACAATTTTGTACAACCTCTATTGTGGAAATGAATTATTCTTGTATTTAGATCATTTATAGTTTTTCCTCTGTATCGGTTATCAACCGATATAAGACCTATAAATATTTGGATTACAACATCATATGCTTCATTAATATCTTTCTTGCTTCATAATCTCCTATTACAACATGAGATTCCTCTTAAATTGATGCCTCACCTTGTTAGTAGTTTTATGTTTTCTTCATATCATACATGTTTCCCTTTCTTTAAGTTTTAAATCAGATACAATAAAGGGCCTTTGATTCACTCACCTCATTAATTCGTGTTATAAATTCGTTCTCTTTACATTGTAAATTAGAGATAGCTAAGCCTAAAAATAAATACAGATCTATATTTCCCTTATTTTTTATCCTTCATGACATTACCAGTTACAAGGCAACCCAACGTCGAACCCAGTCTTTCAGATCAAAGCAACATTTCCCTAAATTTATTCAACACCATCTTGCAAACAACAAATAACCAGGCTAAGTTAGAACGTTCATGGGCAGTAATTCAGAGAGATATCAACATTAAGGAAAAATGGGAATTCCAATAGAGACAGTTGAGAAACCAACCTTAATCCTCATATTTTAAATAATTGTCTTTACTATCCTCTTTTCCTCTATTATTTCATATGCCTTGATGGTATACTTTAGAGCCTTCAAGTATAAATTCAGGAACAACATCTTTTTGGCGCCGTTGTCGGGGATGGAGTAACAAAATCCCTTTTCCCTAGGAAGAATGACATTGAAAATTTCCTTCTTTGGTAGTGAAAAAAGTTTGGAAATATTCTAAGGCTAACCTTTATATTTCACTTGGCGAATCCACACTGTTCAAGCTAGCTCTAAACCAAAAGAACACCAGGAAGAATCCAGACGACAAGCAGATTTCACCTTCTTCCAACTCATAAAAAATTCTAAAATTAAGAAGATACTTTTGACAGACTGTCTTATCGACAAATAAAGATTATCAATTTAAATCCACACAGTTTGAATCCGAAGATCAACACAATGAATTAGGTGTTCCATCCCCTAATAGGGAATACTCTACTGGTAAAGTTACGACTCAGGAATCGAATTTGGTTCTACCTGTTTTTAAGACCGAGGCTTTCTAGGCTGTTTCCCATACCAATAGAAAACAAAGGTCTACTTCACTTCCTGTTGCGACCGACTCCCCCTCGCTTCTTGAGGTTCATTTTCCCACCTCCCAAAACTCAAACAATTATCCTATATATCTCAATTTGATTTCTGTCGACTCTCCTATATATTCACCTGGTGATTCTGAAGTAACCAGTCCACATTCCCCAAGCTCCTTTTCCTCAAATTTCATCCCCGCCGATAACCCTTTTCTTCAAACCCTCTTTTGTAACCCCCAAAATTTTACTGCTAAAGCCACGATGGTCGCAGCTGGAGTGGGTGGGGAAAGAGGTGCCGCCACAGGTGGTCTAAGAGGAGGAGCGGGTGTCTAGGTATTTGCAAATGTTGCTGCAAGATATGTCCATTTGGTTCTACCAGTCCCTCTCCATGATTTGCCAAAAAATCACATGAAAAACCTTCCCAAGTTCATGGGAGAAGGCGATTTAACGACAACATAACACATAAATGTTTTTGATCAATTCGTTGACATTCTGGGATTAGAACATGAGGATCTTTACTCCAGAATCCTGGTTCAAACATTTGAGGGGAAAGTGAGGACCTGGTTCTGAGGCCTACCAATTGCATCAATACCTTCATATGAGGAACTTGAAAACGCTTTTATCAGATAGTGGGGTGAGCAGAAAGACCATCTCTATTATCTAACTGAATTCAAAGCTCTATGAAAGAAAAACTTTGAATTAGTCCTCAAGTTCACCCAACGTTTCAACAAATTATATAATAAGATCCCAACCAAGGTTAAACCCTCACAACCTGCAACAAAAGTGACTTTCACTGGTGCTTTTGACCCTGACTTCACCCTTTTACTAAGAGAGAGAAGATCAGGTGATCTCACCAAGAAGCAAGATGATGCCTTGGAAATTGAGTCTAACATAATGGCACCAGGGAAGCTCAAAACAAAGAAATAAGGAGATACAGGAAGCAAGGAGGACCCTCTGGATCAGGGAGATCCTCAGAAGATAAAATAGACGACATGGCTAGAATTATCAAAGAAATTTCAAACAAAATATCAAGAATGGAACTAGATTAAGCTAAAAATGAACATTACCCTAGAAAAGAATTCAGAAAAAACCCTAATCCTCAAAACCATCAAAAAAAAGTTAAGAATGAAGATCAAAAGATTCAAACCCCTTTTAAAAGTGAAAACTTTATAGGAGGACATGACATAGAGGATTTTGAGGAGTTACAAGAGGATATGAACAATCTTGGTGATGTCTGCTTACAAACTTATATAACGGTACATGATTATGAAAAGTCTCTCACTACAGAGTATCAAACTGAGAGTAATAAGAACAATAGTGTTTTTGAAGATTCAACTTATCACAGACTAGTTGATGGCATAATGGCCGAGCTCCATTAGAAATACAACCTGAGACCTAGGAACACAACTTCCACAACTGCTCCAGTTAAATAGATACTGCCAAGGGTTGAAACTGAACAAGAAGTTGCAAAAAATACTGAAAAAAAACCCGTAATGTACAATCTATCAAAACAAAGACAACTGAGACGTCGCCCTTAAGCACACATAAAATAAGCACCCATGTTACCAAAACGAAGGTCCCTCAAGCCAGGAAAGTTGAAAATAAAGGGTCGGAGGCTCAAACCATGGAAACTGACAAACCCATTGGAAGTTTTAATCTAGAGAGTGATATCAACAAGATCAAAATACCTATTCCCCTTGTTGAATTGGCCAAAAACCCGATATAATGAAAGCAAATTGCTAAAATGATTAGTTTTTCGGAAAATGAAAGTCAGGCCGATGCCATTAAATTAGAAGATTACAAGATCAACATAGTTTTTGGCCCACACTTCGAAGGTTCTAGAGACACAATTTCCCCTTTCTACATCACTTTGACAGTTTTCGATCATTTGCTCCATAACTGCATGTTAGCTTCTGGGGCCTCTCACAATGTAATGCCTAAGGAAATCATGGACAGACTTGACCTAGAAATCACTAGGCCTTATGGGGATTTATATTCGTTTGACTCGAGGAAAGTCAAGCGTTTAGGCATGATAAAGGACTTAGTTGTAAATCTTACACAGGTACCTACAAAGAGTGTTTTAATGGATGTGGTTGTCGTAGATATACCTCTGAAATACAACATGATCTTGTCTCGGTCCTTGGATGCTAAACTTGGAGGTTCTCTTCAACTTGATATGACGTACACAACAATTCCAGTTTTCGAAGGTCAATTCACTCGATTGTATAGGGAAACCAGATTAGTGTTTACTGTTAGTGATCCTCTTAGCCCAAATAATTACCATGTATATATTGCTGATCAGGATTTAGGTAATTGTATATTATCTATAGATGATGATGTTGATGCATGTGTAGAAGAAAATTGTACAGGAAATAAAAAGGAAAAAAAACAAATAGAACAAGATGTATATAGCACTAGCATTTGGGAAATGTTTTTTGACGGTGCCTCATCTTATCTTGGAGCTAGGGATGGAGTAATTTTTGTAGCACCTGGAAACCAATTCGTTATCCCTTTCTCTTATAGGCTGCAGTGGAACGTTGACCACACTAATAACGTATGTCAGTATGAAGCTCTAGTCTTAGGGTTAGATGCAGCTAGGAGGATGAAAATTAAAAGCTTAGAAGTCTTTGGCAATGCAGGTTTAATTGTGAAATAGGTCAATTGTCAGTACCAGGACAAACATCCTAGATTAAGGTCATATCGAAATTTTATTTGGGACCTAATCGAATTTTTTTTTCTTCTGTTAATATTCACTTCATTCCGAGAGTTGAAAATCAACAGGCGGATTCCTTAGCCAAAGCTGCTTCAACTTTCACACCTCCCACTAATTTCAAACTCAAATACCATATACAAATGAGACATAGGCCTTCCATACCCAATAACATACAACATTGGAAAGTCTTTGAGGATGACGAACAACTCATAAAATTCTTGGAAATGATAGACGAGTTTGCCGAAACGCACGCTGACCAAGAGGACCAGAATGATCCTATTTGGATCATGCAGGAAGGGTAAGACCCTCAAGAGTTCCAAGATAAAATCACAAATCACCTTATGCTGGGTTTAAAAAATAACCAAATACCCAAGGGCTTGATTCCCTTAGAAATACTCTTTAATCATGATGACATTCCTTTGAAGACTACCTTACAACCTCAGCCGGAAGAAGTCGAAGATTGCAATATAGGTACCAAAGAGAGTCCTAGGTTAGTTAAGGTGTCCAGGTACCTGTCCCCCAAAATCAATAATAAATATGTTGAATTTATTAAGAAATACAATTTTTTTTTTTCCTGGTCCTATGATGAATTGAGAACTTACGACATGACTATAATGGAACATAAAATTCCATTAAAACCAGGTGTCAAACCTTTTAGGTAGAAACTCAAAAAGATTAACCCTATCCTATTACTGGTGATAGAAAAGGAGGTCAAGAAACTCCTAGATGCTAAAATTATAGTCCCACTGAGATATTCTGAGTGGGTAGCTAATTTAGTCCCAGTGAGAAAGAAAAACACCGAGATCAGACTGTGTGTCGATTTCAGAAACCTGAATCGGTCATCACTTAAAGAAAATTACCCATTACCTAAGATGGATCATGTTTTAGAAAAAGTAGTTAGAGATAACATAATGTCTATGATTGATGGTTTTTCAGGTTACAATCAGATCGCAATGCATCAGGATGATAAAGAAAAAACTGCTTTCACTACCCCTTGGGGTACTTTTATGTACAATAAAATGCCTTTTGGTTTAATGAATACAGGGGAAAATTTTCAGCGAGCTATGGATATCGCCTTCATGTGTGAGAGAGATAAGTTCGTCGTTGTCTATCTTGATGACCTGTCTGTTTTCTCCAAATCAGATGCAGAACATCTAATGCACCTTAAACAAACCTTTGAGAAATGCCGAAAGTTTGGTTTGTCACTCAATCCTAAGAAATCTCATTTTGCAATGCAAGAAGGTAAACTCTTGGGCCATATCGTGTCTAAGGATGGGATCAAAATCGATCCCAAAAGGGTTGAGGCAATAGATACAATAAATTTTCCTAGAAATGTAAAATAAATTCAGTCTTTTTTAGGAAAAATAAATTTCTTGAGGAGATTCATCCCTAACTTTGAAAAAATTGTGAAATTGATAACATATATGCTCAAAAAGGATAGTGAAGTGAAATGGACAAGCAAAGCCAAAGCCTCCTTTCAATGCATCAAGAAAGTAATAAGTGAAGCACCAATCTTGGCTAGCCCTGATTACACAAAAGAGTTTTTGATTTTTTCTTTTGCTTCAAAACATACTATAGCAGCTATATTGTGACAAAAAAATGAGGAAAGTTTTGAGCGGCCTATTGTGTTTTTTAGAAAAAGTCTCAGGGATGCCGAGTTGAAATATGATATATTGGAGAAACATGCATATGCAATGGTGAAAGCTCTCAAGGATGTTAGAACTTACGTGTTGCACTCAAAGGTCATTTCTTATGTGCCCTCTAGCTTTGTTAAAGATATCCTAGTGAAACCAGACAACGACAAAAGATGAGGCAAGTGGTTAGCTAAGATCCAGGAGTTTGACCTAGAAGTCAAACCAACTAAAATCATCAAAGGTCAGGGTTTGGCCAAATTTCTTGCCGAATCAAACTTAAAAGCACTTGGGATAAATCAACTACAACATACTGAGGGATTTCTGGAAATAGATGAGCTTGATACCTCTGCACCTACAACCAAAATTCAAGACAAGTTTTCTACTTCGGCCTGGTATCATGACATCATCCATTACCTTCTTACCCTCCAATGTTATACTGAGTTAACCCCGTCTAAGGCTAGGACGTTAAAGTTACATGCTGTAAAATACTATATCATAGATGCTAAATTGTATTGGAAAGACCCCCTGGGTTTCCTACTGAGGTGTTTAGTCGAAATGGAAACAAAAGAGGTTATAGATGAATTCCATGTCGGGGTGTGTGGAGGACATCATGCGGGGCGAGAAACAACTTATAAGATCTTCAGAGCCAGATACTACTAGCCCAAATTGTTCACAGAAGTGAACACCAAAGTTTGAAATTGTGTCCCTTGTTAGTTGTTCACAGACAAACATAAGATCCCAGCTTTTCCCCTTATACCAGTTCAGACGGAAGCCCCATTTCAGCAATGGGGACTTGATTTCATTGGAGAAATTCATCCACACTCCAATGTGCAACACAAATTTATCCTAACGTCCATTGATTACTTCACTAAATGGGTGGAAGCTATCCCCACAAGAAATGCAACTGATTCGGTAGTAATCAGTTTCTTGGAATATAATATTTTATCCAGATTCGGGTGTCCTCGAAAGATAATCACTAATAATGCACAAGCTTTGAAATCGATGACCATTATAAGTTTTTTCCAAAAATATAACATCATACTAGGACACTCCACAACTTATTATCCACAAGGTAGTTGTCTGGCTGAATCATCTAACAAAATCTTGATTACCGTGATAAAAAAGGTTT
Organism: Picea engelmannii; assembly: GCA_009831015.1. Lineage (NCBI taxonomy): Eukaryota > Viridiplantae > Streptophyta > Pinopsida > Pinales > Pinaceae > Picea > Picea engelmannii. Next base: position 410,725 of record ML785652.1, on the reverse strand, counting down.
TAACTGAAAACAAGAAAGCGTGGCATATCCATCTAAAATATGCACTATGGGCCAACATAATAAGTACTAAAATATCAATTGATATTTCCCCTTTCCATATGGTATATGGAACTGATGTCATTTTACCAATAAATTTAGCTCTGCCAGTGATGAAGCTCTGGCAGGATTCAAATGAAGAACCAAATGATGTTACCAAAAGAATAAACCAGTTGATCGAAGTTCAGCAAAACAAGGCCAAAGTAAATGAAAGGTTACAAAGATATCAGGGTAAAGTGAAGGCCTTGTTCGATCATAAATCTAAATATAGAGAATTAATCCCTGGTGACTTGGTCTTGAAATGGGAAGCCAGGAAAGAGGATGCTAGAAAACATGGCAAATTTGAGTCAATCTGGTCCGACCCATACAAGATTTCGGCCTCGGAAGGAAAAAATGCTATAAATTAGAGAACCTAGATGGAGACATCCTCAATGCCCCTATGAATGGGAAGCATCTTAAAAACATCATGCAATAGTGTGTTTAAAACTCTCATTGTACATATCGGTTTGTTTTTATAGATTTTGTATAGTTTTGTCAAAAAAAATAAAATTTCTTTCCATGATGTTTCCTGACGATTATAGTCTTATGTTATTTGCAGGGAAAATTTCTAACGAGACAACGAAATCGAAGTACTGAAAGGTGGCATGTACATGTATTCTTATTAAAGTGTCTCACAAAGACAAAGGGAATGAACGCGTAATCTATGGACTGGTAATATAAAATCTAATAAAGGTATGAAATCCCATTTCAAATTTCGAGATAAAAGCCCTAAGAAATACTAATGATTTCATTCTTGTAGAAATTCAATAAAAAAAAAAAAATCCCCCCTTTAACCACATCAAATCCTTTTCCCACTTTATCATGGAGGTCCGATCTTAAAGTTTCTTGACAACATAGGGGTCTCGCTCTGGTCTTGAAAACTCTTGAACAAAATCTCAAGAAAAGAGTGGGTCGTGTTTTTAAGATTTTTGACTTCAGCTGGATCACAAACATGTCTAGGTTAATCCTGACCTTACTAGTTATCCTAGTAGGAATAACTGATTATTTTTTCTCAAGGAAGTTCCCTAGACTAAAGGTCAAAAGTTTCCCTTAAGGAGTTCTTTGAAGCCCATGATTTTGAAGGCAGAGGAGAAGATTGACCCAGAGATATTTAAATGAGTTGAGATGCTTTGATTATTTTTCAAATAGATATCTTCCCGAGTATATTGTATACGCATTGATTTCCCCCACTTCAAAAATATAAAAGAATAAATACAGACAGATGGTGAAAGGAAATTCAATATTGATTGCCCCCATCTAGTCCAAAGAGATGAAGAAAGGAAATTCATTTTATTGATTTCCCTCATCTCAACATTTAAATGCTTGAAAATAATGAAGTGGTGAAAGGAAATTCAATATGGGAAGTCAGATAACTTCACCGGGGTACTGAACGCCGGCTCGCTAGCATTGAAGCAATATCCTCGTATCTGATAAAAGCTGTCATACACGAATTACAAGATGTTATGGTGATTTCTTTCCCTTTCGGCTGAATTTTATCATAGGTTTCGGAGATATCCTTACCGGACACAACACAAATACTTACCTTGATGAAAATGGAATCACATGAAACATGATAAGATGATTAGTTTGGTTTTGATTATCTTACATAGTTTTGAGCTCAATTTCAGGATAAGAGGTTTATTGAAAACCCGCTCGAGATAGTTAGGATTTTTGTTTTGGAGATATTTTCAAGGTTGATGTTGCGACCCTACTCTTGTTCGGTCTTTCTCCAAAATCTGTTTTACAGAGATAAATTTTTGACTCCATTACCCAATGAAGGCACTTGGTCTGCCTGTTCTTCTCATCCCACAAGGAGATGATATCCCCAGATGGAGCCTAATGTTGACATGAAGTTTAATTTTTCCATCCTTGAAAACTAAAGCTTCATTTTTTCCTAAGTCGTGGAGCCACCCTTAATTAAAAGGGAGATCTGAGCTTTCCGTTCCTTTTCGAGTTTTCGAGATTCGAATTTTCTCAAACTATGATTGTCGACTATCTTATTTTCCCGGTGCCGAAGTCCCGAAAGGGTTTAACTTTTTTAAAAAAAAGTAAAAGGGGGGAAAAATAAAGGTTACCTTCCCGCCGTTTTCCACGGAACACTCTTTAAATCCATGATTATTTAAGTTCCTAAACATATTTTATTTCCCTTAATCTTTCGCGATTCAGGTTTTTTCCTACCACTAAAGCACTTTAAAACTCTCAACCCTCAGACTCCTAATCCTATTTTTTCTAAAAAATTAAAAAGTAATTAATTACTGACCTGGTTTAATTAAAGCCCTAATACGCATCTTAGCGCCACACTAATCTCATCATGATTTCGTGATCTGGGGATTGCTTGTGACTTATCCCTTGACAACAGGATCCCCGAAGTTTCGAAACGCGAAATCAAATTTTCTCTAAATAGGGTTTAAGTTTCAGGATTAATTCGTTTTTAAAAAAGGATTAGTAATAATTAAACCGCCCTTCGCATTTTAGGAATTAATAGAAAGGCATATTGAAGATTCAAGATTTTTTCAAGTCTGAGTTATGTGTTCCCCCATCTTTTCATCGTTCTTTCATGTGTTTTATTAATGAATGCTTGACTACAATTTAGTAAAACCTCTACCGTGGAAATAAATTATTCTTGTTATTTAGATCATTTACAGTTTTTCCTCTATATCAGTTATCAACCGATATAAGACCTGTAAATATTTGGATTACAACATCATATGCTTCATTAATATCTTTCTTGCTTCATAATCTCCTATTACAACGTGAGATTCCTCTTAAATTGATGCCTCACCTTATTAGTAGTTTTATGTTTTCTTCATATCATACATGTTTCCCTTTCTTTAAGTTTTAACTCAGATACAAGAAAAGTCCTTTGATTCGCTCACCTCATTAATTCGTGTTATAAAGTCATTCTCTTTACATTTTAAATTAGAGATAGCTAAGCATAAAAATAAATACATATCTATATCTCCCTTATCTTTTATCCTTCATGACAGTACCAGTTACAAGGCAACCCAACGTCGAACCCGGTCTTTTGGATCAAACCAACATTGCCCTAAATTTATTCAACACCATCTTGCAAACAACAAATAACCGAGCTGAGTTAGAACGTTCATGGGCAGTAATTCAGAGAGATATCAACATTAAGGAAAACTGGGAATTCCAACAGAGACAGTTGAGAAACCAACCTTAATCCTCATCTTTTAAATAATTGTCTTTATTGTCCTCTTTTCCTCTATTATTTCAGATGCCTTGATGGTATACTTTAGAGTCTTAAAGTATAAATTTAGGAACAATAGCAAGGTCGTGCAGGAAGCATCGTTTGGTTGCAGAGACGACTTCGGGAAGTTCAAGACATGATTGTGCAGTTGCGCGAGACACAGCGGATGGCAACGACAATGGAACATAAGACATCACAAAGTGTGAAAGACAATCTGAGAGAGGACCAATGCACATGAGACAAATAGTTGGCGGGTTCTCACTTCGCGTTCTTGGAAGTGTTGCTTAACATCTCCTTGTCTTTCTTATTTTGTAAAATTTTGTAATCTTATGCTGACCAGGCCGGCTAGCCGTGTCGTCGGGGTTGTCTATTCGTATGTAAACTAGGCCAGACGAAAGTTTTGATTGTGTATATAAAAATAAAAGAAGGTGTTTGAATGTATCATGCTTCTTTCAGATGTGAATCAAGAGTGTATTTTTATTCAAGTCTTTTATGTAAGTTATTAGATTTTTGGGGATCATTGTTATTTCTTCGTGAGTCTCTTAATGCGTTTCTTTGTAAAATATTTGATATCAATTAATACTTCCGTGGAATTATCGACTTTGGTTATTGAAAAATTCAATCATGGAAAGACATTCGGCTAATGGATAAGAATCCTACTTGGATTGTTACTTGCACCGAAAGTGCTTGAGCAAAGACTAGAGGCCACAAGTGCTGATACCGGGAGGTAGGAGTAATTATCATGTCAGGGAAACAATTAGTTCACCCTCGCCGATAAAAAACTTGTTTTGGGAGTTCGATAATCGACAATGTCACTTTATCTATGCATGACACTTATAATCGCACTTTTCTGCCAAACCTAAAAAGGTCAGCTTTCAGAGAAATCCCTTTCGAGGCTATTCGTAAGAAAGAAACACTACTATCCTCCGACGTTGATGAAGGTTGGTACTCAGCTACTTTGATTTCTCAAAATGATTTTCTCCACCTTAATCTTTCGCCGATGTTGAACTTCTTTAGGGAGTCGGGAAAATTCCGGGTCGTTGATTCCTTGAGTAGTTGTTGTGTCTCTTAAGATGGTTCTTTGTTGTATGTTCAAGAGAATCTTAAGACATGAAACATATTGTTGGATCATGTTGTCATTGATGTCAATGGTTTGATTATTTGGGAGATTGTTGGATCATATGTAAATGGTTTGGTTTGATTGATGTCAAGTAATTGATTGATATGATGCCCTTGATGAGAATGATATATGTCCAAGTGGAAACCAATCGATAAAGATGGATCATTGAGATGGAGGACCCATGCTTGTATGTGGAATAATGAGATGAATATCAATGAAGTTGTTGGTGAAACTATCCTAGTTGGATAGTGCTTGTCATGCCATTTTCGATGGTATGTGGAATGTCACATAACTCCTCACGGTTTGAGAGTTATGGCCTTATGAAGTTGGAGGACCCCCATATGATGGCTTGAAGCCCCAAAAGGTCAAAGAAGTAAAAGTGCTTGAAAAGAATAAATCATTATTTAAATGATAAAGTAAAGTGACAAAATCAAGAAATATTATTTAAATGATAAAATGAAGTGACACAATCAAGAAGGGATATTTAAATGATAAAGTATTGGAGAACTTTCTATTCATGGAAAGTGGTTAACCCTAAAATAAGGAAAATAGGTTATGTGACCTAGAAATGGGTTAAGTAACCTAAAATGGGTTAAGTGACCTAGAAGATGAAAGTATAAATAAGAAGCTAAGATCTCTTGTAAAATACACATTTGATAAGAATCCTTTGTGGATCAATGGAGAGCTTCTTGTGAATATCTTGTGGAGTATTGATGGAGAGCTTCTTGTAAGAGCATCCTATTCATGTGGATCTCTTGAGCATGATTGAAGATCTATTCTGAAGAAGAGAGTGAGAGGAGGATCTCATGAATGCATCAAAGTTTCAGCAATGTCGGAGATCTTGATGGAAAAAGTTTCGGATTCATAGAAACCCTATTTTCTGATGTCCATGCAGGCTGTATGTGTATAGGGTGCGTGTACACGTGGGATGACTATGTACAGGGAGCGTGGAGTAGATAAAATCATGGAGATTTTTGTTTGAGCTTGTGCCAAGCTCTTGGATGATGAGGCAAGTTCCAGATCTGCATTCTATGGCCTCTAATCTATCACTAAGACACTGGTATGGTTACATTATTTGTTAAGCATATTGATAGATGCTATTGCTTGATATGTTGTGAATGCTTAGGGAATTATTGGTATGGCTTCTATGACGTGGCTCAATTTGGTTGATTTGATGGATGGAGTGAGAAACACTCTTGTGATTCTGTAGTGACATGATTGCTATGGTATACTAGTTGTTTATACATGATTGAGATAGCATTCATATTGATCTATTGAGAAGCATGAGAAATATATTGGAGAGCTTGTATGTGTTGTGACTGGATGTGGGTCAGTTTGGACAGTGGAAAACATAAGGGTTCTAAGCATATGAAGAAAAGAAAAACCCTAGTTTCTTAGAAGAATACACTTGTTGCATTATACACTGGCTGCGTTCACACACGAGCTGTAGTGAGCCAGGGCGCCTTCACACGCAGACTGTACTACTGACAGGTTGCGTACCTATTGAGATATTGATATCTATTGAGGATTGTTGCCTCATCTCAGTTGGTGCTGAGAATGTAAGATGAGTCTTGCATATAGAGCTGGTGCTCTTGTAGAGTTGTGCTCTATTCAGTTGTTGCTGATAAACCCAAAGGATTGTAGTCCGTAATACCAGAAAGTAGACCAGAAAGTACAGGGAATTACCTATCTCTTCTTTGGGTGTGACCCTATCAGCCCATAGGGAATTATGGATTTGGTTATGCTAATTTCTATGGTTATCCACAACCGTCTTATTTAGTATCCTTACCAGATTCTTATTGGTTGATTTTGCCACACCGTTTCCCTGCAGGTAAGAATTTGCAGAGTACTTGATTATGATTCCTTTGTCTAGAGTGAACTCTGCCAATAGGGTAGAATATAAGTAGGCTGCATTATCAAAGACCAAAACAGAAGGAACACCAAACCTTGTAATTAAATGTTGTTCTATAAATTGGATGACAATTTTCTCATTTACATGGGTCAGAGGAATGGCTTCTGCCCACTTTGTGAAATAGTCAGTGGCAGTAAGAATATAGTTTTGCAATTTCGAAGAGTTGGGCATAATTTATCCTATGATATCCAACCCCCACTGCTCAAAAGGTCTAGAGACGGTTACAGGCTGAAGTGGGATTGCTGCCCTTCTCTCCTTGCGAACACTTATTTGACAAGTCTTACAATTCCTAGTGTAAGCATGAGCGTCTTTGAACAAAGTGGGCCAATAATAGATTACTCTCAGAACCTTATGAGCGGTGGTGTTTCCTGCAAAATGTCCCCCAACAAGGCCATCATGGAGTTCTTTCAACACTTTATCGATGTCTTCGCGTTCGAGACACCTCAGTAATACCACATCATAATTGATCCAGAAGAGTACCAAATTTATGAGCCGATATTGTGCCGATTTTAATCGAAGGGCTCTCCTTTCTATGGGGTTGAGTTTTTCGGGACAAGTCCCATGATGTTATAGATGAGCCAAATCCTTGTACTAGGAGTCCGGTCCCGGGGAAATGTATGCTGCTTCACCACACCATAGTGTTATTTCGTTATCCCACCCTAGATCTTGGTTTGCTTGATCTTGAGCTTCAGCTGTGAGATTGCACAAACCTTGTCCTTTTACTAACTTGGCGGGTTTTATATTTAGATAAAATTCCTGGACTACCGCCATCCAGTTCCCTCTTCTTTCTTGCATTTCTTGTTGGGTAAACAAGGATCAGATTGCGGGGTGTGGCACAATCACCTTGGTGTGATTCTTGAGGATGTATGACCTAAAATGTTTTACTGCTTTATAAACCATGTAGGCCTACTTGTCTATGGTGGGGTAATTGAGATTATCTCCTTGAAGGTTGGTGCTTATAAATGACTCCGAGGCTTTGTTATTGTTGTCGTCCTTCTGAGTCAAAACCGCAACTAATGATTGGTCAAAGGAGAAATTATAAAGGTTAAAGTCTCTATTGAAATCAGAACTTCGCAATACTGGGGCCCAAGATATGGTAGCTTTGATATTGTTGAAAGAATATTTTTTTTCATCATCCCACTTAAACTCAGAATCTTTGCGAATCATTTTTTGTAAGGGTTTGATGATTTCAACGAAGTTGAGGGTGAATTTCCTTACGAAATTAATTTGCCCAAAAAAAGACTGCATAGCTTTCTTGTTATGGGGTAGCGAGAGTTGAGCTATGGCTTTAATCCTTTCAGGGTCTATGCGAATTCCTGCTTGAGATATAATATGACCTAACAACTTACCTTCTTCAAAACAAAATATAGTCTTCTTAGGATTGAGTGATATACCGTATTTTCGGCATCTTTCAAAAATCTGAGTTAAGTGTTGGATGTGTTCTTCTATATTATTCGAATACACCGTTACCTCATCTAAATTTTCTACCAAACACTTACTTATAAGTCCCCAAAATGCCACATGCATTTCCCTTTGAAAGGTTGCTCCTGTGTTAATCAAGCCAAAAGGCATGCGTTTATAAATGAAGGTTCCCCATTTGGTCTTGAAGGTAGTTTTTAATTGGTCTTCCTTTGAAACCAACACTTGGTTGTATCTTGAGAAACCATCTAGAAGGGAGAAAATTTTCGATCCCGACACGGTCTGTAGGAGTTGATCCATCGGTGGGACATGATAATTTTCCTTTTTTGAAGCTTTGTTGAGATTCTGAAAGTCTGTGCATAATCGATGTTGTAGGAAAATCTCCCTGCGGACAGGTAGATCACCTCTAGAGCTTGACCTTAACCCTAGACAGAAAAGTGCTTATCATGGACACTGAATTCCTTTCAAATCTATCTAAACTAACACATGAGAAGGAAAGATGACAGAGATACCTTTTAATCGACGTTTGTCCCTGCACACTCCAAGTTGCGCTCCAATCCTTTTGCTGCTCGCTGGATTCTGTGGACAAAGCAAGATACAACCGCTTCCTACTCTATTGATATTAGCTTGAAAACAAATCTATCAACTAGTGATAAGTTCATGTGATATTAGACACAAACTAGAAAGAAACAGGCCAAGCGTGTCATATTAATGAGAATAACGACAACAATACTTACAATCGTAGATGCGAATGCGACAACTTCGTCAAGTCCTCTTCGTCTAACCCTTGCCTGAAAGTCCCACAATCTGGATAACAACAACTTCACTGATCACTGTGACTGCAAGTTTCCTCCAAGATCATAAGTTTCATAGCTTCATTTCTTCCCCTTTTCACCATCATAGAGCTTGTTTATATAGGTTGAGAGGAGTTTAACCTCTTGAGTTATGTTTAGAACAAGTTGAGAACCTCCTCCTCAGATCAGGGATCTCTTGATGAAACCGAGAATTCGAGCACAACTGCCTCCTAATCTCGAAATATCCTCCCCTTATTCTCCTCAACGGGCAAACTACTGCCTCAGATTAGGCAGCGCTCTCTTAGAAGGGGCATCAGAGCGCTGTAGCGCTCCCTTGTAAGCCTTGGGGAAGCGCCAACGCTCTCAAGATGAGGAGCACTCCTTCACTCCTTCAAAGGGGGTTGGGGAGTGTTATAACGCTCCCTAAAGCATGATAGGGGAGCGCCAGTGCTTCTGGAGCTAAAGTGGGGGAGCGCTCCCCCTCCAAACCTTTGTTTTTGGGTTCTTTTCAGGTGTCAAGATTTGTTTGACTTCAGTAAACCAATTCTCCTCCTTCAAATCAGTCATATGAGATATTATAAGTGCCTCCTTAGTGTCGTAGTCATGAAAACATGTCTGAACATCATTTGCAACACTAGTGACCAAATTGCAACACTTGCGAAAGTTGTAGGGAAGATGTGACACTTATGATAACTGAGAGGGACAATACGACACTTATCCAGCTGAGCAATTTTGATGTGTAACAGAATGCCCCCCAAAGTGTGAAGTTAGAAGATACCAACTGATAACTGAAATACTTTGTAGATTCTCAAGCAAGGGTATAGACTTGGAGAACCTGACGGAAGCTGCACACAAACATCCAACAAATATCATGACATATTTCAAAACCCAAGGCAGGCATACCTATGCTTGGGCGATCAAGACTTGGTAAGATATGGCCACCACAAAACACACTGCGGATCCATAATTGTATTGATAAAAAAGGTATAGCCACCAAAGATACAATGTGGATCTATACTCCAATGACATGAACTGATCATAGCCACGAAGAATACACAGTGGATCTACGAGATGACAAGACATAGCCACGACCAATACAAAGTGGATCTATGTAACAATGTATGTGTCATTGCTCAATAGAAAACTCCATTGCAACCTGGACAAAGCATATATCAAAGTGATGGCTCAACCCAGGGTCTTCATACCAATCCCAATATGGTACAAATCTGACCATGTGAATAGATGTCTTGATGTCGAACATGGCAGAAACCACTTGATTACCGGTCAATAATGTAAACCGTTAACAAGTGCGAGGGAGATCATCATTAGTGTCAACGATTCCCAAGGTACCCCAGTACATTCCAACGAATGTGAATAGATGAGCTGAGGTCGAACATCCATGGAATCATTTGATCAAGAGTCAATGATGTAAACCCACTGTCGAATGTGAGGAGGCCTGCCATTGAGGCATGCAGGTCCCAAAGTACTATGTGGTTTCTACGTCTAATTCCCGGATAATGTGTTGGAGTCGACAGGAATAGACTCGTCGAGGGAGGGCCTTGATGTATCCCTCATCAATGACATGAAACAGACATGGAGATGCAATTGGTAGATCAAATGGACATGGATCGACACAGGTTTTGAGACAAGATATTTGGGATGACTGACTCTCGAGGCGAATACTTCCCTTGAACACTGAGGCACAACAACAAAACATGACACGGACCAACACTATGCAGTGGGTATTTGTGACTTGCGTCAGATGACCCAAAGGAGTGAAAGGAAACTCAGAGGATTGGCTCAGTGCAGAGGTTCAACGGATTATGGTATGTGCGACGTGACAAAGTGCTGTGTTCAAGGATGACTCTAAGAAGTGCTGGATGATGTTCTCAAGAGACTGCTTGGCTTGATCCTTTCAATTTTTCCCCCCATCCAGATAGATGAGTACCTCTTTTTAATTTAATGAGCTCGAGGAGGATAACACATGCTCGATATAACTCACCTTCGGTAAGTTCCTCTTCCTTTTTTTAACGAACCAGAAGAAGTAAGGGTTCGGTCCCATATGGGTCTGTCGATGTGTGCTTTAACGAGTCCAAAGACAGAAAAATCGAAGGTTTTTCAGGATTATAGAGTTTAGAAAAACACTTAAAAGAGAACTCTCTCAGTTCCTTTTTCGTACAGTAGTCCAACGAGACCGAAAAAGGGTTAAACTATCGCTCGAAAGACGCTCTTTCTGACGTTTTAACGAGTGTGAAAGAAAGCAAGATCACTCGACAATATTTTCATATTTAGAGAGTCTGAAAAGGGTTTAAAGGAGACTCCAGGGGGGTTCCTTTTTCGTATGTTCATATCCATACGGGTCTGAAAAAGAGATAAAAGTTTACCCGGTTACGTTCTCATATTGTTGAGCTCGAGAATGAACTAAGACTATGTTCAGAATTGCGACACGGTAAATGATTCATTAGAACTGCCAGGAAACCTGCGATGCCAGAAACTATAAACCAGAGATTAGTGAATCCATTTACACCATTAGAGAAACCCAAAATAACCATACCTTATGAAAAAATGAAATTTTATAAATATGAATTGATTTGAAAAACTCATTTACCATCTCATTTGCAAGGATTTGTGGAGTGTTGGAGAATCTCAATTGGAGCAAATCTTGTTTTTCTCGCTGCCAGAGCTACGATTGATCATTTCGCACACCGTTCGAACCAGGTAGGTGTTCATTCTTTGCTCTTTCAATTGCATGGTTTCAAGTTGATTTTCATGGCATTATTAATTTAAAACACAAAGCCCTAGGTCACCCCTTTTTGAACCAAATCGGCTTCCTTTTAAAAGTTAATGAAATGGGGCGAATCTTTCACAAAAATGCATTGGAGAAGGGTTGTTAGGATGCCTACACCCTTGCAATTGATTAGACCGACCATTTTAGCAAAAGAAACTCATGAAAATTCCCCTCATGGGCCCACACACCCCCTCAAATCGTTTTGCATTTTTACCATGTTTTAATCATTGTTTGGTAAATATTAAAGGGTGTGGTGGTTAAAAAGGATGTTTGGTTGCTTTTAGATGTCATGGGCATTTGATTTTATGTTTTAAAATGTTTTTGAAAATCGCCGAAATTACAAAAATGTGGGGAATGATGAAATTCTTGATTTTTTGTTTTGTAGGTGTATTCGGAAAACATGATTGAATGGAAAGAGCGGGAACACGAGATGGATGATTTAGCTACTCTACGGAGTCCCCGTACGCGGGCCGCTTTGAGGGCCTATGGCTTGCTCAATTTTTTCAAATTGCAAAAAATGAAAAGAGAGATTCTATTGCTTGAGCATATGATTGGTCTTTGGGACGTCGCGGAACAGGGATTCCGCATTGGTACACAACTCCTAACCATCGAGTTGGAAGATGTGTACTTTTTGACCAGCCTCTCGAAGAGAGGGGTCCCTATATATTTTACTGGACATAGGGAATTACCTGAGCAGGTGGACGTGTATATGGCATGTCATTGCATTCCGGGAGCAAGGTTGGTAGGGGGCAGGATCCCTATCAAAGATATACGAGATCTGCCTCTCCGGTCGATACTATTTGCTATCACAAGCGTGACCGGTAGTACTAGTGCTCATTTGGCATCGAGATCACAGGGGGCCTATGGTGTTCAGTGTTTAGAGCCAACACTGTTCAATTGGAGTGCAGCGTTCCTTCGGAATGTGAAGGAACAAATCTCACCGTGCAAGACTAGTCAAAAGCAGTTCGGCTATGGCTCGTTTTTGGTCTCATTTTTCCTGGAGCGCATCCCTCAGATGCAGTCTCAGATTGCATTGGCAGTACGACCAGTGGATGAGCCTTGGATGGAGAGGTGGACTAGCCTGTCTCCGAGGCTAGTTTCGGAGTCAGATTTCTGCTTTACTGGTGACTTCTTTGCCTGGTTGAGGCGGCAGTACCTCTAGATCGAGGACTTCCCGTATGCCGATGTAGACTTCCATGGGAGTATGGACTTGATTTTTCCCGAGGGGGAAGATTGGGATGAGTCACGTAAGAGAATAAGCCATACCTTGTCGGGTTCTTTTTTTTTAAATTTTTTAATGTATATGTATTTTTTTGGGTATGTAAGAGAGTTTTAACAGATGTTTTGTTTTCAACATGCAGACAAGGGAGGAGTGCGCCCGACGGATATACCAATGCCAGGACGTCGTGGAGGCACCCCAGTTGTAGCAGACCCAGCAGTACCGGTGGTGGGCCTCCGGGAGGTTGAGAGGAACCTCCAAGGCCTTACGATGGGTATCCCTCCTCTGCGGAGGGGGGACGTGCCTTTGCATCTGCATTGACACACTGTAGGGGTGCCAAAGAATATCAATTCTCTGTTGAGGTGTGTAGTGCATGCGGTAGTATGTTACTCGCAACACAATGCAGCGTGGGGAGATTAGAGTCTCCCCATGATCATGTTTTTTGTATGCCCTGTCAGGCGATGTTGTATGGGTGAATGGATCCAATATTTTGTTCTCTTACAGACTTTTTGATGTAAAACAAACCTTTCAGTCACGTCATATATATATATATATATATATATATATATATATATACAGTTTTGAGTTTTCATTATGCCAATGATTTGTACATGATGATGTCTATGATGTGTTTTAATTTACATGCAATGTACACTTTTCCTTTTTCCTTAAATCTTATATGTGGGCAATATACTGATCCATAATATAATTAGCTAATGAATCTGAAACACTATTAAGTTCTCTCGGAAGGTGTCTATATTCGATGTAATCGAACATTCGTTCGAGACGACGAACTTGCAAGTGTAAGCATAGCAGGATACAACTACAGATAGCATAGATATGGTTGAGTTGACGAACCACCAGTTGGGAGTCTAAGTAAATAATGATGCGAGAAATACCTAGAGAGGAAGCTTGGGTCAGTAATCCAATGACAGTATGATATTCTGCCATATTGTTGGTTGCTGGTCCTAAACAAATGCCTCCTGAACTCACCACCTGGTCAAATTGGTAAATAACCCAAGCTGCTGAAGCGATGTTCCAGGTATGCTGGCTAGTGCCATCCACGAACCCAAAAAAGATAGGAAAGGAAGACATCATCTGCGCATGAAAACATAGGCACAGTCATGAGTGGCAACGGTAAAGACTCAAGCACGCGAAAGAAAAGACACACCAAAACTAAATACAATAATGTACAAAGTACAATATGCTAGGTGATCTAGGCATAGTACTTCTTAAGGTAAAGCCTGTTTCGAGGCTCTCCTAGGGAGATTCCGTCATGATCAACTAATTCGTAGGCACCTTTATGTAAGACACGCTTCACGATGTAGGGACCATGCCACATGGGTTCTAACTTTCCTGTCCCCAATTTATCGTGAGCTTGGTCGTAGGTAAGGACCAAGTCTCCTTCCGTGAAAGTCCAAGGGTGGACGGATTTGTCATATTGACTTTTAATTCATTTTTTATGTGCCTCATTAGCGAGAGAAGCATCACGACACGTTTCGTCCAATTTGGATAGATACAAAAATCGTTCTTCTTCAGTGGAAGTGTTGGGTAGGAGTTCTACTTTTAGCTTGAGCGATGGAATCTCGCACTCGATCGGTAGGACGGCTTCAATGCCATAGACCAACTGGAAGGGAGTGAATCTAGTTGAAGTTTTCACAGAGGTACGATAGGCCCAGAGAGTGAAGAACAGTTGTAGATGCCACGATGTTTTGTTTTCCCCTACCATGCATTGGATCATGGTTTTTAGGACTTTGTTGATAGCTTCAACTTGTCCATTTTCTTAAGGGTAGTAAGGGGATGAGTTTTCATGGCGAAAACCTAGTTTGACGTGTAACTCGCTCATTATTTGGTTTTTGAAGTGTGTACCATGGTCAGTGACAATGGCACGTGGTACACCAAAACGAGTTATGATGTGGTTGAAGATAAAAAGAGTTGTAGTATGACCATCATTCAGGAAGGTAGGCATAGCCTCAGCCCATTTGGTGAAGTAATCGACGACGACGATGATGTAACTGTGCCCCCCGACTGAGGTAGGCTTACACTGCATGAAATCAATGCCCCATTTGGCAAAGGGGCCGATGGCAATAATTGGGTCCAGCGGCATGGGGTGGGTGCGTGCCTTCTTGTTAAAGATTTGGCAGGGTGGGATTTCTTGACAGCCTTGATACAATCTTTGAAAATCGAGGGCCAAAAGTAGCCGACACGCAGGATTTTTTGGGCTGTGGCCATTCCGAAAAGGTGACCGCCACAGGCGCCAAGGTGACAATCGTTCAAAACGCATTCAGCCTCTTCGTGAGTCAGACATCGCCGAAGGATGGTGTTAATGCCACGATGATATAAGGTGTCGCCGAGGATGAGGTAACGGTGAGAGTGGTGATGGATGCATCATCGCTCTTCACGAGAGATGTTGGGTTGAAAACGTTGTGTTTGAAGGTAGAGGAGAATGTCTAACTTTCCGCAGAATATTGCACCAAGTATTAGTAGAAATGATCTTGTACAATCTGAGGAATTTTGCAAATGAGGATCTCATGGAAGAAGATGATGGGACAAATCAAGTTAATGTTCCCATGGAAGAAGATGATGGGACAAATCAAATGATCCAAGATTTGTTTTCGCAGCCGAATGAGGATGGGGAAAATGCTGGTATTTATGATGAACCTCTATTAGAAAAGGCAAATAAATGACTTTATGAAGGATCAAGAGCAAATCTTTTCTCTGCTACATTGTTGCTGGTGAACTTAAAGGTTATGAATAATTTGTCCAACACTTGTATGACACAGATACTAAGGTATGTAATATGTTTCATCTCATACTGTACATAAATGTTGATTTTTTATATTTGTTTTTAGTGTTAATTAATGTGTAAAATAAGAATGCATTTTTTACGATTAATATTCTTACATTAACTAGTTGTTTGTTATGTTGTATATTGTTAGGTGAATTTTTGTTACCATCATCAAATATTTTACCTCACACATATCGAGGTTTGCATGCCATTATGAAAGACATTGGAATGGATTATCAAACTATAGATGCATGTCCTAATGAATATATTATATATTATGGACAACATGCTTCGAAAACTGAATGTCTGCAATGTCTTATCAGTAGATATAGAACCGATCAAGTAACAAAAAGGGTGCCTCGAAAGGTTCTTCGTCATATTCCCATAATTCCACGTTTGCAGTGATTGTTCAGGTGTGAAAGCATAACACAATTTATGGATTACCATGCACGTAATAGAAGTGAAGATTTTGTTCTTCGAATGCCTGTCGATGGTTCTGCATTTAGGGAAATTGAGGAAAAATGGGCAGATTTCAAAGATAAACCTTGTAATGTTAGGCTTTCATTGGCAGCTGATGATGTTAATCCATTCAGAGAGCATAGGTCTATGTTAGGCTTTCATTGGCAGCTGACGATGTTAATCCATTCAGAGAGCTTAGGTCTATTCAGAGACAAATGTTGTGTTAAGATGGAATATCCAAGTATGACGTCAGCCTAATTAGGGTTAGCTAGTTAGTTAGGGTTTCAAATTTAAGAGTTTTAAGAAGTTGATTGAGCACTATCACTTCAACGTTGTGGATCTAAGATCAATGCCTAGGGGTAGATGAAGTCAATTAAAGAGAGGACGCAAAGTTGAAGGGATAAAAGTCTAAGGATGAGAGGGAAGGGTTCTAAGGTGCTGCAATGGCAGGGCCCTAGAATCAAAACCCTAGGGGAAAGAGGCTCACTCCAGTGTTTCTTAAGCAAGGCCTCGTGCTCTTTCCTCCTTCCTTAGGTTAAACTTGGAAAAATGGCTATCATAGAAGATAAGTCAAGACAAGAGAGTGAGGTGAGGGAGAGTGTTGCAATGGCAAGGCTCTATCACCAAACCCTAGAAGCAGGATGACCCTAGGTGTAGATATCCTAGGCTTGGGACATATCCTCCTTCTTGGCTCTTAAAAGGCACGGCTAGGACAAGGGAAGAAGTAAAAATAGTGTAGCAATGGCTAGGATCTTCCTTCCTTCTTCAATGGCTGGATATTTCTCTTTTAGGGGACACGAAACAAGGACCTACTTGTGTTCTTGTCACCTAGGGTTTTAAATCAACAAATTTTATAAATAAATGTAAGAATATAAGCCTACAACCATTCAATTAATTTTTTTTTTAGAAAAAACACTTACATATGAAGAAATAGCATTGCAAACCCTAGTTGTAAACCTTCCTTTAAGAGAAATGCCAAAAATGCTAAGAAAATCCTTCCTTCAAGAAGTGCGCCTCACTTAAAAGATGAAATACCCCAACTATGACGCAAAAATCAGACCTCACAAGAGAGTGAGTTGTGTGTTATGTCAAAATGAGGGAAAAACTCCTCAATATATACTGTATCATGAACTTTAATTAAATTTTAGGTCATACAATTAGCCGACAAGGCTTTAAACAAAAATCATACTATTTTTACATTAAATTTTCTTTTAAAACCCTAAATGAGTAAAAGATGAGATGTTAATCCCTCCTGAGGGAGACGTTAGGCCTTTTTGGGGCCAATGCAACATCCAAAAGACAGACGTTAGCCCTCCTTGGGCTCTTCCAAGATGACACACGTGCCAACAACCCTATCCATCTACCCTATGCTCATGATGACATCAAAATCCTCTTGGTGACGTTCTGTGTCATCTGGGGCCAACGTTCCACTACAAGTGGGTCAATCCCCCTAGGTCTAGCTCAGCCAAAGTGTCCATGATGGAACACCCTTCTTCTTCTCAGGTGCAAAATATCAATCAAGCACTATCTTGTCTCTGCCCTGATGGGGTCTTAGCAACCATCTAATGGGCTCTCCAGCCCCATGGAGGTCTGAACTAATCATCTCCCCATGTGTATCGGTCCATGTGGTACCTGTCCGTCAGGCATGGTCCTGCACATCAAAAACTTCACCCTCCATGGGCTCATTAGTCACATGGATCATAACAATTTTAATCACATCTCATCATTAATATTATTAGACATGTGCATAAAAACCCTGATATATCATCCAATAGCTCAAAGATATTACAAAGACCTACAATACAAGGTTGAAGAAAAGACAAGACACCTTATTGGGCTAGTATCCATAAGGAAAGGGAAGTCTCCAAGGGGTATCATCCAAACCATGTAGAACAAGGTGATGTGGATAAGGGATGTCTAGACATACGGGTAGAGTGAAAGACAAGGATGCATGATATTACTTGTGGGTGCCTTTGTAGAAGGCGAGCTGTACCCATCATGGATGCAATTTTTTCCAAGCCCTTTATCGCCTTTATTCTTTCTTTTCTTTCTTTTCTTTTTGTTTTTTTTTATTTCAAGGACTAACTAGAGGACACTGCCTTGGTGTGGTGACCAGAGATAACAGTGTTACCCACAAGCACTTTCATAGAGATGATAAGGATGGCTCGTGATGAGACCCCCTTTCCCTTGGCCATGCAACCAAAGGTCACTATCCTGGTGTGGTAACCAGATAGTGGCAATGTCATGTTGTTAGGTACCCATGAACATAATAGGTTCGCTCGTGATGAGACCCCCTATCCTCTTGGATAGGTATTATTTAGTTATTTTTCTTAGGGTCCCTCTTGTTTCTTGTTGAGAGGATTTTTATTGCTTTCTCAGGGATCCCTGGGCGAGGCATCTCAAGGTTTCATTTTTATGGATTTTATCTTTTACCAACTGCTTTTACCTTCTGGGCCTTTAGCCCCTTCTTCCCATGAGATAAGGTGCAACCCTACAAACAGATCATCCTAATTCCCGGACTAGGGGAATGGGTGTTACACATTATTTTCATCATCCCTATGATCGTTAATGATGTAAACCTATCTGTTGCCTTCAGAGGGGTCACAGTGGCTTGAGTTCCTAAAGAGAGAAGGGAGAAGAACTTTTCCTGAGAAAAGAAGTTGCATTTTCATATGTAAAAACCTTATAAAAAAGGATGTTCGCAGGTTGCTATATAGGCAGGGTGCGAGAATGACCAATTCTCGTAGGTTGCACTATAGCCAGGGTGTGAACAGTTTGCAGGTTGCACTATAGCTAGGGTGCGAGAATGACAGCACATGGAAAAAACGTATGGTTTCTCGAATCTTCTAGAAGGAGAAGCTTCTATGGTGAGGTGGCATCCGAATGGTTTGGATCTTACTCGCTTTCATGATTTAGTGGGATCATCCTAACCTCCTCACCTTATCCTCTTCAACTTATAAAAGGAGAGGAGTTCTCATGGAGAAAGTTAGCTTGGGTTCTTTGGCTTTGAATTATTAGATTGCTTAGAGTGGCTTTGAGATTTTCTTTGTCAAGATAGATTGTGAGTAGCTATCAGATCTATGGTTTCAGAATCTTTGGAGAAAGAAGTGTGTGGGGAACGAAGGACAGTAGGAAGGGACCTTGCGACATCAAGGCAATGGTAGTAAGTTTCTCTTTCAATTAATATGATACAGTAATATGTTTCTTTCCCATAAAGTTAGATCTACTTTATTACATAACTCCTTGATCATATGTAAAAATTAGCTATTGGATATATTATTGCTTTCACTTTGGTTGGTTTGTGCTGTTTTGATCTTGACCGCACAAGAGCGCTGGAGCGAAGCAAGGAACAACAGAGACCAAGGAAGTGATTACAAGGTACATATCTTCTTCTCACTTCCAATTTAATTCAATAGTTAGAT
>ML785652.1:266525-304840 GCA_009831015.1 Picea engelmannii | reverse complement strand
ACATCAAAACATAGACAATTGAGTAGCTTCTAGTAGAGCATTGTCCTTGTATTCACATTCCCACAAGGAGCCTTGTAGCATGATGGATTATTTTGACAACATATCCTATTTTTTTATTAAAATCCATGTAGATATGGAAAAATTAGGCCTCCTCGAACATAGATTTTTTCTCGAAGCATAGTGCCATGATTGGCTCCAAGATCAAATATGTAATATTAAATTTTCCACTATCCCAATCCATCAACAACTTAAAATCTCCAAGAACTTGCAAACACCTAATATTTTTTTCAAGTGCCACTTTCATCAACATCTAGAGGGTGTAGAATTCAACCATGTTATTTGCTCCTAGTCCCGCTCCATATTTTAAGGAGAAGAAGTGGTAATGATCTAAAAAGAGTATGACTCCATCCCCACACATTTTTGGAGAGCCTTGATAAGATCCATCAAATAAGTCCCAAGGATTTATGAAATCAATACGGGGCTCATGCAATACCCTTTGGGATTTAATATTAATAATAATATCAAAATTGATGCCCAAAATAATTTATTATTTTTTTTTTCTAAATAAATTTTGGTCGTCACATATATGACGACAAATTTTATCGATGTGACGGTTTTTCTATATAAACATCAAAAAGATGTCGTCGCCTATGTGACAACAGTTTCTATTGATGCAACGGTTTTGCTATATAAACAACGGAAAGTTGTTGTCGAATAGGTGATGAAAACTTCTATTGATGCGTCGGTTTAACTACATAAACAACAAAAAGTTGTTGTCGAATAGGTGAGAGCATCTTCTATTGATGCGACGATTCAACTATATAAACAATGAAAAGTGGCATCGAATATGCGACGACAAATTCTATTATTGCATCGGTTTAGCTACATAAACAATGAAAAGTTATCGTCGAATATGCGATGACGACTTCTATTGATGCGTCGGTTTAACTATAAAAGCTGTTGTCGCAATTTAGACAAAAAGTTGGTTTGAGATTGTTTTCCTATATCATCGCTTATGCGACATTTGATCAAGTTCGTCACAAATGCCACGTCACCTAAACCAATGTTTCAGAGACTCTAAATTCGTTGCCATATCAACGACATAACGTCGCAATAACGTCGAAACAAACGTCGCAAAATGGGACAAATATGCTAGTGTTAGATATCATTTTGCCAAGATTCACATACTTTGGGTTGTCCGGGGTTCCAAGATTTATAGTTTCATGGAGGGGACAAGAGCTACCAGTCTTTGCATTTTTAGGTCCTTTGAATCATTCCTTTAGATCAAACAAATTCTCTAGATTCGCTATCTCTTTTGGAATTGTGTGAGCCTTTGGTTTATCCGTGTGTTGACCCTCCCAAGGATTGGTTTCTGTTAATTGTTCTTGGAACTCTTCATCGTCTATAGCGAGGTCTCTGAAGTTGTCTTGATTAGTCAAGAAGCTTATGATATGTTCATCCCCCTCAAAGACTTTCCAATTAGAAATATTATTAGGTACCGATGGCTTGTAGAGAAGTTCTATAGTGAATCAGGAGGCTTCATAATCTTCTAAAGGTGAGAGTCTTGAAGCAGTGGTGGCTAAGGAGTCAGCAAGGATATTCTTCTCTCTAGGGATCATGGTGATATTGAAAGCTTCAAAGCGTTCTATCAGGCTCTGCATCTCTTGCTTGTAGTTCTTAAGATGAGGGGAGTTTCAATGTATAGTGTTTCTCACCTGTCTAATGATGATTTCCAAGTCTCCAAACACATTTAATTCCTTGACATTAAGATATATGGATTTCTTTAAACCTTGTACAAGGGCTTCATACTCGACAATGTTGTTGGTACACCCGAATTCTAGTCTACAAGACAAGAAATGGCATTTACCTTTTTGATTGACGAGGATGCACCCTGCTCCCGAACCCTCTTGCGACTTGGATCCATCAAAATAAAGGGTCCAAATTCGCAAGCGATGATTAATATCCCAATCATTGTTCCTCTCTTTGATCTTTTCTCCCGGAAGACCTAACACTAGGATTTGACAAAAGATAGAATCTTCCATTGGCATTAGGAATTCTTCTTGAAAGGTCATTTCGAAGTTTTGAGTAAGCGAAACATCGGAAAGGAGAGGAGAAAAATTGCCAAAGTGAGAATCACAAGAGTAGTTCCCTAGTATGGGAAAATTGGTAGAGGTTGGTTTGTTCGGGGTTTCCAGGCCAGTGACCGTAAGTTTTAGGTATCTTTCCCTATCGATTATGATCATGTTCTTGTATCCCTTCAGTGGTAGCCAAAGGTGTGCCCAGTCTATGCTAAAGTATCTATTTATTTTTTTGAACCAATCTTGGCTCAATAATAGCCCATATGCCTTAGGGATATCCACCACAATGATGTCAATCACCTGCACGAAATTAGGATGAGTGTCTATCGTGATCATCACCTCTTTGAGTTCCCCCATGACCTTGAACTTGGTCCTGTCTAGTTGTATGACATGCTTATCACTTTTTAGAGGGACAACACCTAATTTTTTACAAACAACCAAGGGCATGAAATTAGAATTCGCCCTAGAGTCTACCAGACAATTATGGAGATTCCTGTTGAAGACTTCGAACGTTAAAAGGAAAGGTGGTACAAAAGGCCTCTCTTTCCTGCCTTCTGAGTAGGTGTTTATTGTTGGTTTTCTTTCCAAATCTGTAGGGGGTAGATTCTTCTCTTGACCATCACTGGTGGTGGGTTTTTTTTACCAAACTTAGAGCTTGCAACATAAGGTATTTCTGCTGAGGGATTCTACATATGTCCATAACCGATACATTATCTTTCAACTTCTTCAAATATTCTACTACATTGTAATATAAATTAGGAGAATCATGAGTATGGATACTTATAAGTTTGTTACCAGGAGAGAAAGGTATTCTCGAGCGATCAGGAGTTAATTTACTTTGTGAGGCATGGGTGGCATCAATATCTTTTGGGTCGGGTTGACCCTTACTACGTGTCTGTATCATCGATATCTCTGTGGGTGGTCCCTGATATTTAACTAGATAATCTGAAGACGCTATCACATCGGGATCCCATATCAACATGGCCATGTCTTATGGTGGGTCAGCCTCTTCCTGATCGAAAATATTAAAGGCCGAACTGCTGGATGGTTCGGTCAGAGAGACTTCATCAAGAAAATGATTTTCCATTAAATTCATGGCATGGACCCACTGAGGGAATTCTATTTCTGAGTGGTTCTCTTGGTGGTAAGTATAGAAAGAATCAGACGTGACATTCCCTAGATCAATGATTAGGTTGACTGGGGGAGGTTCAATTGCTTTGAATGACTGGTTTCTTTTAAAGAAAGGATTATAGGGTCTTTGGCTTTGGGTTCCCTCACCCGCATTTCTTTTCATATCTATAATCTCATTTGATAGTTTCTTGACCATGCGTTGCAGGTCTTCTATGTCTCCATTACCTTTGTTGGGAGTTGTTTCAACCGACTTCCCCGATGGTCTAGTCAAGAGGAATCCTCTCCTAGGAGGGGGTAGGTTTCTTTTCTCACTAGAGAGGCCTAGCCTTCTTTACATCCTTTCATCTGTAACTCTATCATCTTGGCCTCTTTGAAATTCTCTGCGATGGTTTGCTTAGAGGCTCTCTTAATGAACATTGAAATAGAGGCAGGGAGCATGTTGGCATAGACCTCGATTTGCAACTCTTGAGTAGGTTTCACCACGGGATAATTTTTTTTAGGATAGTCATGAATCTTTGACCCTTTCTTTTGGGGTCATGGTGGTTGTGAATAATTCAGCCATAAGGGCTCCCGCGGTAGTTTCTTCGGTGAATTTGTCTAGGAAATTATTTTGGAACTTAGTCTAGATGGTTATGGATCCTACTGGCAAATTAAAATACCATGTGGAAGCTGAGTTCTCAAATGTGTAGAGGAAAATTCTGCATACTACGTCTTCATGTTGAACACTCATAAGCCTGATCGCGAGTATGAATTTCTTGATATGATCTTTGGAAAATCCCGAGGTTTCAGGATCATACTTGGGGATAAACTTTTCCAGGTGCCAAGAGAGATTGTGTACTCATCCCAGGATGGCCACAGTGTCCCCGATCAACCAAGGTCGGTTGTCTTGAAGTGGAACTTCTCTCTCCTCCTCATGACCATTGTTGCCTTCCATATCTTTGGAGTCGGAGTCAGGCTCTTCCTCTTACGAAAGGTCGTTAGGTTTGGAGATGTTGTATGCTGGCGTCTTGGGTATGAGGTCAAGAGGTTCTTGGATTTCGGTGATCACAAAATCTTATAAGTCTTCGACAGAATGTATGAAAACTTCATCAGGAGTGCTGACTACTAGTCTGCTTTACTTTTTTCTTCGAGGGAGGATGGGGGTGAAGGGAAACACGCCAATTTTCCGGGCGTAGGCTCTGGTAATCCTTCTAAACTGATTCACATCATCATGAGGGAGGGCGTAAGTTATTTCAGGGTGAAGTATCCTTCCTCAGAGTGGGGTGAGTTATCCGCTTCGGGAGTACTCGGTAAAGGTGGGCTGTCTGTTGGATGACTAGCCATGCATGTGGGCTGTTATGAATCTATAGGTTGTTCAAAATGTTAGGAAACTTGCATATCCAACCATTCATTCTCAGGCCCTCCTTATAGCACCAATTCTGTTTATGGGGCCTAATTACCTTGACTCAACAGCAGGAACCAAACCTGCCACCGAGGCCCAATTAGACTCTGCAACATTTGGAGTGGAATGGTTGTCTAGATCTTATGATCTGGCCAAATTATCGATGAGATTTTGTGTTTTTGGGTGAAGGATCTTCCTTCACTTGGGATAGTTCTTCTCTGTATTCTCTCTTAGATGGGGGCTGGTACAAGATATGAAAGCCAATATAAACCAACTTGACAAAGACAGAGAAATTTTTTTAACTATTGGGAAGGGGTCGAGCTTGGGATAACTCGCTGCTTGAGCATGCAGAAAATGATATTATGCCAGAGGGCCTAGTACTAATACTCTAACC
The DNA here is from genome assembly GCA_009831015.1 of Picea engelmannii. Classification (NCBI taxonomy): domain Eukaryota; kingdom Viridiplantae; phylum Streptophyta; class Pinopsida; order Pinales; family Pinaceae; genus Picea; species Picea engelmannii. Next base: position 299,856 of record ML785652.1, on the reverse strand, counting down.
GAATGAGCATCCAACTACTATCTGAGAAAACTACTTAACAAAAAGAAAACGTATATGTAATCAAAATCATGGCAAGCAAAATAATTCATCTACCAAGATTCTCATCACATAGCTGAGGTAAACTACTTAGCATAAGGAAAAAGAAACACATATGTAATCAAGATCACGGTAAGAAAAATAATTCATCTACCAGGACATTCATCACATAGAAGCACAACGATTTACTTTCATCATTTAAAGCAAAGAACATCAAAAAATTGCACCAGATAACTTGAGAATAGAATTAATTGCTCTTATTTATTCACTACAACATTCATGGAACAGGAAAGGAAGTAATTCTTCTCCAACTCCAATCACATACATCTGATGAAAAATAGCTCGTCTTTGGTCCAGAAGGGCTTCTTAATTCATAGCAGTCTCAAAATAATTATCAACAACCAAAAGAAAAAGCGTTCTTACAACAATCATCGACCCTTTGACCATCAGTCGATATCCCTATTTATAATATAAAGTCTTAACAATAATTAACGGTAAAATACAATTTGAGCTAATAAAAAATTGCCACGTGGCATTATCATCTAACAGTCTTTCAACAGTCCACCCGAGTTGTTTCTTGAAAAGGGTGAACTCTTTCATAATCAGACCATCTGATAAAGAGTTCTTCACAGGTGTTGGCCCATGGAAATTTGTGTTGTTCCATTGGAGCTGCATATATTCCCATGATGTCTGTTGCGTGTGCCTGATACTTTGTGAGGTTGAAGTTAAATTTCTAAAGGATGGTTCTGGCTTTGATTAGATGTCCTGTGAACTGCTGTACTTTCCCTAGCTTTTCATCGGTGACCCTTGTGCATTCTTCAGCCCATAAGACATCTTCTTCGACACATAGCTTGATTACTTCGTTTAGGTCGATCAACATATTGGGGATGCCAATATCGAGGATCCTGACATACTTCATCACTTCGGTGATTCAGTTTCAGTGTTTCTTTCGGTTATTCGGTGGGGTCACAGGACAAACTCTAGTCAGTAATCGGGAAGGTTCTTCCTGCAGTTAAAACAAAAGTAGTTTAGCGATTAAGAAACCTATGATAAGACATAAACAAACAAAAATATGAACACGTACCTACATGGCTTGCTAGTCTCATTCATTTTTAATACTTACGCGATCCCAAATGATTCCTTTGAGTGACCTGTGAAGCCGCTGATCCTCTTTGGTTTAAATGAATACATCAACATGCCATAGTGTGGCTAATAAAATATGATAGTCATGAATATATAAATTATCATAGTAGTTACTTGACCTTTGGGGTCAAAAAAAGGGCATCGAGGACGAGTTAAGCTTATGTGTACTTCCAAGAGTCCGAATATCGTACAGAGAAAGTCATTAAATGACTCTAGAAACTGTACCATCTAGTGTGCCAAGCATCATTCATCAATAACGAAGGTTTGAAAATTCAAAAGGATCAAAAGGATCGTACCGCATGTTTTCCTGCAACCCCGATCGACGACGCTTTCATGTTCCGGATCGCATTCGTCGATCAGTTATGGTGTGCTGATTTTTCCAAACATCATGTTGCATGGCGCAGATATTATGTTGGCATGCCTAGTGTCGCTCCTTGATTTCTCTATAAATTCTAGGAGCTTTGTGAGAAATTCTACGTATATGTCGAGCTCGTATTCCCTGGAATTATAGTTTGGTAAGTTCTCCTTGGCGACGTTCTATTCAAAAATTATTTATCATCAACAGATGCCTTGAGTTCCTTACAATTTTTTCAATTATGGGATCGCCTTCCAACACGGGACGAGGTCTGCGAGGAAACTAGAGTGCGAGGTCTCAGCCCTAGTGTCCCTGAGACTCTTTCTTGTTGGCTTGTTGTTTACTTGAGACTCCAATGAGAGGTATAGGTATCTTCCTAGAGGCAGTGTCAGCATCCACATAGGAGCTAGGGATGGTCGTAGATATGTTTGAAAGAGCCATGCTAGAGACTGTTCTTTCTTCAGGCCCGAAACAACAGAGAAGAGGAAGGCCTATGAAGAAATCCTAGGAAGGAGAGGAGGACTACCCCAAGGCCGAAATGAGTGAATGTCCAACCCTTGAGGAGTCTTTGATACTTAGCAACCATTCATAGTTGGTCAGGACCACTGAAAAAGGAGGCAGGAGAAGAGAGGGTAGGGCATCCCCTAAGTTCTTCATATCAAATTGTGCTGAAATTTGAGATTTCAAATAATGAATCACATTCTTTCTGTTACCAAATAATAACATATCATATACCTATAGAGTGATAACAAGGAAATGACCACCATCATATTTGTAATACACACAGTGATTTGATTTGCATATTAGAAATACCAATCCCAACAAGAAAGAATCAAAACTTTTGTACCACATTCTAGTAGACTTTTTGAGACCATATAAAGACTCTTTTAATTTTCAAACCAATGAATTTTACCTTCTTCAACATAGTCCTTTGGCTGTGTCATTTAGGTCTCCTCCTTCAAGTCATCGTGTAGGAGTGTTGTTTTCACATCCATATGTTCTATTTCTAAATCAAAAGTTACTGCTACAAATAATAGGAACCTAATAGATGCTAACTTAACAACTGGGGAAAATATATCACAAAAGTATATCCTCTCAACTTGGGAATATCCTTTTGCAACCAACCTTTCCTTGTTCTTTTCAACATTTCCATCTAATCTGGTCTTCTTTTTGAACACCCATTTACATCCAATGGGTTTACATCCATCAGGAAATGGTACCAAGTCACATATATCATTATTTCTAACTGCAACCATTTTTCTCATCCATGGCCAATCTTTAAGACTCCTTACATTCCATCTCAATTTCCACTTTCATAGTTTTAGGCTCATTTTTGTTAGAAAATAAATCAAATATACATATGAAATTATATGGACTACAATTATCCCTATTTGGTTACCTTCTTTGCTGAGTGGATCTACTTAAAGTTTGAGGTGGATTTTCCTCCTTCTCTTCCAAACACTCTAAACCATATTCCTCATTAGGTCCATCATGAACTTCTTGTTCATTTTTTGGCTTAGCTTTCTTGGTCTTGGGTGGTACCTGAACCACTAACTTCTTCTCAACCTCTTTTGGCTGCACCACTATGGGAGAAGGATTACTTCTCTAAAAACAACATTCTTACTATACAAAAGTTTTCTATCCACAGGATCCTAAAGATTTATACCCTTTCACATGAATGCTATAGCCTATGAAGATGCATTTGATAGCCTTGTTATCCAAATTCAACCGTTTCTCCTTAGAAACATGAGCATATGCCTCACAACAAAAACATGAAGATGCTAAAGTGAGATATTCTTTCCTATCGATACCTCCATAGGGGTCTTATCCACAAGAGATAATGTGGGAGGATTGTTAATCAAGTAACATGTAGTAGCAGCTGATTCTACCCATAAATTCTTCTCTAAGCTGACTCCGTTAAACATATTTCTAGTTTTCTCCATCAATGTTCTATTCATCCCTTTTGCAACTCCATTCTATTAATGGGTGTATGGATTTGTTCTATGTATTTTGATGTCATTCTCTATACAAAAATTATCAAACTATGCAAAAAAAAACTCATCGCCATTATCATTCCTCAACACCTTAATATTCCTACCAATATGATTTTCCAAGAGAGCTTTAAACTCCTTAAATTGACTAAAAACTCATATTTAGTTATAAGGAAATATACCCATGTCTTTATATAATAATCATCAATGGATGACGCATGATACAAAGCCTTAGAAATCAAAGGAACTTTAACTGGGCCAAATATATCATAGTGAATTAAGTCAATAATCCATAATATTTGTGAGAACAAGAATAAAATTGAACACAATTATGTTTTCCATATATGCATTTCTCACAAGAATCAAATTCAAGAGCACAATCATTCAATCCATCGGCAAGTTTTTTGTTTTTCAAGGCCAATAGGCCCTTCTCACTTATATGGTCCAATATTTGGTGCCATAGCATTGTCTTCTTTGTAGGTAACTTTCTTTTTGAATCAAGATCTTGTTTAAGTACCCATAAAGCATGACCATTGTTGGGATTATATTTTGTAAAAAAAAACCCACCATACATACTTCATTTTCACCCACTTTCCTTCATTTTAGGCATTTTTGTACCCATTTCCACTAAGCCCAGGATTAACAAAGGATTAAAGAGGTAATTGTTAGTTTATTTGTATTTTTTATTTAACAAGAAAATATTTAATTTTTGAGTTTTTATCAGTCTTATCACCAGAAATGTTTTTTACAGTAATTGCTTGGAGGTTAGTAGACTTGCAGGCCGAGTAAGAGAAAATGGACACATGGGTTTTACTCCCAACCTTCACATGAAGGATCATGTCCTCTTGATGCATGAAAAACAGTACAGAAACTCGCCAGTCAATGCACACCCTCCACAAGGAAAAATACAACAACATGAACAAAATTTGATTTTCTCATGATTTTTTGGAGAAAATCACTCATCTTGAGCTCGATCCAACATCAATAGGAGGTCATTGAGATCTATAATTACTCTAGAGAGGGTTTTTAGGGTCATTGATTATGTTTTATTATGTATAAATATGCCAAACTATGATACATTTAGGGATTCAAATTGGAGAACTTATGAACCAATGTATAACTCATTTTATGCTTAATATCAAGTTATGCTTTTCTTTATTTAATTTTTTTCACCTATGCATGCACCAACTTGGAGGCCCCCCATGTTTGGTTTGTGTGGCAGTATTGTACATTAGTGTGTGAGTTTCTATTTTGCAATTTCTTTATGTTATAACATTTTCTTTTATCATTTCTTTTCTAGATCAGATGTATGCCAATGTTGTATTGGTTGAATGTCATTTAAAGTTTACTATTATCTTGCTGTAATAAGAATTGGAAATCAATCTTATCTTTCATTGATAAATTAAGAAGGGTTTTCTCACAGTACTGCTATAATATTCCTTAGACCATTGAGGTCTTGTGGAAACTCTATATCTTGTTTTGCAACCAGTAGGAAATCATAAGTGATCATTTGATTTGTTGGATTGAAATTTAGAGTAGGATTTTTATAAATAGAATTCATCAATGCACATGTGTGTCAAAGCATTCTGTTGTAGGGGCTAGTGAGCCTCACCGACTAGACCCTCCAGTCAACTAGAAAAGTCAACTGCAGTAGTCGGTTAGGAGAGTTGGTCGGATAGGATGTTAGAGTCGATCGACAAGACAATTAAGGAATGTAACCAACTGGTAACATAATATCACATATATATACATGACTATGTAATGAAATGTAAGAAGAGGTTGTTTTGAATATAATAAAATTATTTTATGGTTCTCTCTCTCACCTCTCGTGTATGTATGTATGTCTATATATCCTTATATATGATGTTGTAGTGTGTGCATTTATATATGTAAGGATCTACTGGTAACCCTTCTCGTACTTTCCATCAGACTACAACATTGGTTTCGTTACCGATAGTTCTGGACTCGAGAATGCATGACAAAGGAACATAGATGTTAACTTTGTAAGACATGCATGGATGGTGGGAGAATAAAATTACCAACTATATCAGAAACTACACAAGAAGAAATTGACTAACACTAGCATAATCCCACACTTAGTTTTTCTCGAAGACGCACAAATGATTTCTAGAAGCTATTCCAGAGGTACTTTACGAATATATCAGCTAATATAATGTGCATAATAAATCCCGATGAGAAGTTGATACATAAAATAATAAATAGAGGAAGAACAAATCTAAATGAGTGGTTCGAGAGGATAGTGCAAGAATACATTGAAGAACAAGCAATCAAAGATAGAGAGTCAGTCCAAACCATCAAAAATATATTTTATATAGAACTTCATGATGGGTTTATTTTCACTATTTTGTCATTACTTCACAAATTTCTCCTAGAAAAAGGAGGAGGTGGCAATATTGAGTACCGACCCCTCTTAAAAAATCCTCCTTAAAACTATAATTTGCAAGAGAAACAAGACGAGTGGGAATAGTTCTTGGAATCTAACTGCAAAGATACCAGAGAATCTTGGGAATACTTCTTGAAGAAATGAGCATAAAATAAATGATGAACACCACCGACCATGAGTAAGTTAGGTTGACGTATGAGGGTTGGATGATTCGTGAGATGGTATAAATTTTAAGTCGAAGTCAAAGCATTACTAAGTAAAAATTGTTAGAAGTTAGAAGGAAGATAATTGATTCAAGTGCAAAGTCTGAACGTTGAATGTAGACCCACAAACCTTCAATGAACATACACAAACTATAGCGAGACAAGAGAAAAAAGAGGAGAGAAGAGTTATGAAATGAGAGGGATTCCCTAAAATATGATAGAAAACCTATCCAAGAATGATAGATCGTTGGAGAATCCCTTGACAAAACCTTGATGGTTCCTAGGAGGAGGAGAAGATTGCAATTGAGCATGGCAACTGGTGGCACCCAACAATAATATGACCAAGTTTATATGGAGATAAAAAATTCGGGACTTGCGGTTTGGCTTTCTCCTGTAGGAAGTCCTAGCCAATGTATAGAATAATTCGTCTACCAAATAATTCACGTGGATAAACAATCACCAAGGGCGTGGTCCCGAATTGACAATGCTAGTCAGATAAGAGGCACAATTCTCATTGAATCACCAAAAAATCGATCGAAAGATATATTACTTCATGTAAGAGACCTCACAGGCTCTGCCCCACTTCCAAATTTATTATTGGAAGAATCAAATTCAACAAACAATGAAAATTAATCGACATGACCCTGCATAGGACGATTCATTGAGTATATAGACAAATCTTGTTAGATATATGTCCCAAGTCCAAGAAAATAACAAGTGTAGTTAGAAATTGAATACATCCCTCCTAATGACTGACAACATATCATACTGGTCGTGTCGAATATTCTGACTTTGACTCAAGAAAACAACTCAACTTCTTAGTCGACTTTGAAAAAAATCCTTGCAATAGTCCCAACCTTGACAAAATCTAAGAAAGTGACAATGGGGCTCAACCACATCCCAATCTACAAAGGATAGGAGGATCCAAAATGACATTGGATCGTTTGCAAAAAATTCTGGGATGCAACCGACATAAAAGATGAAGATAAACAAATGGAACAATTTGGTGCTGCACTTTGAGTCCAAGTCCTTACCTTTTTTATGAATTACACAGATAATCAACAATGCTCGAATTCAAAAATAAATAAAAATTTCCTCACATTTTTTAAGACGCAAGACATTAGTCACCTGGTGGCTCAAAAATTGAAAGAAATCAAGTAGAACCCTAGCAAAACTATCCACGAGTACGATAAAATGTTCAAATACCTTTTGAGCCAAATTCCCTATGCAATTGACGAGAAAATGCTTGTACAATGGTACATAACAGACCTATTGGAAAATATTAGAGTACCACTACATATGTATGATCTCTCAACATGTGAAGAAATCTTGATAAAAGCACAACAAATAGAAATGGATGACAAAGACGCTTCAACTTCATTAGTCATTGAAAATCGAATAGAAGAAAAACTTGCAGAATTACAACAACCAATTAAGAACATGTCTATCTCCTGCAATGAACTATGGTGTACAGTTTGTTCCAACAAAGGCCACACAATAGATTATTTCAAATTCAACAATTCCCTAGACCCTGGAGTTCACCGAATTCAGATTGAAACATTCTTTGATATATGCGAAGGAGTAACAAATCATGCTACAAGGGACTTCCCACACAATATGAGAAATGTGTGTCCAAAGTGGTGTCACATATGTGAGGAGAATAATCACTCAACTCAAGAATGTCGGCTGAATGAAAAAAACCAAACAAACATTCACTCCATATATCACACATAGACAGTCGACCAAAATGTCGACCAAGGTGGAAACATATACAGAGGTTGAGGTCAAGGAAGTTACCAAGGACGTGGATGAGGAGGATGAGGCAACTTTGGCAGAGGAAACGGCCGAGGAAGTTACCAAGTTCGTGGACAAGGAGGACAAGGAAACTTTGGCAAAGGACAAGGTTGAGGACAATATTATTGCTTCAATTGTTGGAAGGACAACCACATCAATCCCGATTTCCCAATAAAAGACATAAATGATCTCAAGTTCTGTAACATTTTTGGAGTGGGATACCACTCACTTGAAGATTTTCCAATAGTACTCGAAAAATTGATGAACAAAATAAGTGTGAATCTCTTACACACATTTCCAAAACAAGATATTTTGAATTCGAAGAACCTCCATGTAGTAACACGCTTGAGAATTGGCGAGGGAATTTTTATAGAACCAAAAAATTGATAGAAGTGTGGCTGAACTACATATCTCGACCCAGAATACAAAGACAAACTAATGAGGGAAGCAATTAAATTCTTTAGAAACATTTTTGAGAACAAAACCAACAAGGGAAGACATGCCAATATCTTAGAAACTACGCTAGACAAATTTCTACAACTACTGAAAGAAAATAAATCATTCGATTGATTGATTGACCTACCAAGCATCTTGAGAGAATATAAAGAAGAGAAAATACCAATCAAAATTCTATGCCAATTATCTCAGGAAGAACAAACAAATGAATTCAACCCTCAATTTGACCTTAAAATCGACAAAAACTTGATTAAACAAGTCATATTCGACTTCAAATCCCAAGTAAATATTCTTCCAAGAGAAACATGGGTTCGAATTGAAAAAGCCACCTATGCAACATATAATGAATTTTATGAAGTTATAAGATCAGAGGTTTATTGAGCCAATTGGTACATTGAAAAGTGCAATAACATCTGTAATGGGAATCCAGACGAGATTCGACTTTGAAGTAATCCACCTCGTCGAAGGCATTCCTGCCTACCTTGCATTAGTTGGAAAACCATGGGGCCAGAACATGAGGGCCACAATCTCCCTTGAAAGATATAGAATCAAATTAAAAATAAGTGTAAGAAAAATTATACCCCCCCTGGATCCAAAGGAAGGCAAACCTTGGGTCAAAACATGGGATGAATCACATGAAGTCCGTCGACTATATCAAGTCATGAATGAGTAGAAGGATAACATAGAACCCAATAATGAAGGTGAAATATTACTCGGGTCGCCATTGTCAATAGGCCAAAAATTAGATACACAACAATAAAATTGGCAAATGGAAAACTACGAATCCCAAGAAAAAAAGTGTTGGTCAATAGAAGTGATACCAATAAGATGATCCAAATCATGCTTCTCAGTACAAGAAATACCTATTGTGGCCAAAATAAATCTCAAGTAGACACCAACACTAATTTCGACACATTCACACATGAAGCAACCTTTGCAGTTCAACAAAAGAACTCTCCATTGATGCATGTCGATGAGGTTTCCAAGTCAATCAGAGATCAAGGGAGAGTTCAAATTATAGTCAAATCATTTACAGGCCAAGTAACCCGATGGTGGGAGACACATGCACCTCGATTGTAAACATGGGACATTGCCACTCTTTACTTTGTCAAAATATTAGGTGGGAAAAGACTATTATCTAATATTGACATCCCGAAGTTCAAACCTGGGTTCGACCCAGTCGCTCACATCCAACAATGTGAGAAGGAATGGAGGAAATCAAGCCATAGAGATGAAAGGGTATGGCCTCACATGTTTCCAAACACATTGGACGACATACCCTACAAATGGTATAAAATTGGGGAAGCATGTGAACACACATTTGACTGGAATGAAATAAAAATTAACTTGCTTAAAGACTTTGAATTCAAACCTGAAGAGACACTGTTGCAGGCCACAAAAAGAGAGATAAAATATTTCTTAGAACAAACAAGTCCCCAGAAAAATCAGAAAAAAGAAAAACTAAAGTTGATATGGGCTCGACTTCGAATTGTAACTTAATGTCGACACATAATTCAAATAATATCATAGCTCGTTGAATAGACATGGGAAACTTAAGTTTTCCAGGGAAAAAGATTTTGATGGAAGAAAACCCATCAAGGAGTACAAAACCATGTAAAAAACATCTTCTCCATAACCAAGGAAAAAAAGGAACAGAAAGATGATATTGAAAACCCGACTTTTCGTCAAGTTACAATTAAGTTGTGGAAGGAGAATGACAATTGGACGAGTCAAAATCACTAGAATGGATAGATGCTGAAATTAAAATCAAATAATTTGACATTTCAATAGACGATCGACCAAAAATGGCTAGAATAGGTGACTATTGGTCCAACAAGCAAACCATGGAAATTGTCGACCTACAAAAAGAATACCAAGATTTCTTCGCACGCGATGTTAGTCACCATTAAAATTTTATTGTGCAAAATCAAGATTTCAAAATCTAGTGGAACGCTAAATTTGGTTTGGAAGCCTGATAAACTAGGAAAGGGGCTGAATATGGCAGGGAAGGGATAAACCTAGCAGGATCACTAAGCTAATCGGGTACGAAGCATCACGGATCATGACTTCTCAAGATGAACAACCAAGAATGATTTTAGGGGGAGAAGTTGCACGGGGTTTAATTTTGAAGGGAGGTCCCGAAATTTAAACCACAATTTTCTCTCAGAGGTACGTGGCATCAACAGGTGCATTTGAGGACGAAAATATGGTTGCCTCAAACCACTTTCTCGCGCCCCCGAAAAATGAAAAAGTATAAAAGGACATTTAGTCATTTATTTGATTTGATTATTATTTTGAGCTCTGCACTGTTAGAACCTTGGCACGACCACCGTCTTTCACCTACAGCTCAACAATACACTAGCTCAACACGACAGTTCCGCTCATTTCCAGGTATTCTTCATCACAACCATGGATCCCATCATAACCTCAGTAACATAACAAGATCTCGTGGAAAATGAAAAATCCCTAATTGACCGAGACACATATTTTTTTGATGTCGAAATCACTATTTCTCCTATCTTTGTGTACATAAGCAACTTGTCCGATAAAGTAGGAATATGTATACCATTCCTTGAAGCAGTCCAGGCCACCATAGTCCCTTATGGTGTTGAAATTTCTTTCCCGTTTCCCAAATTTATAGGTTTGTGCGCCAAACAATATTCCCATGAAGAAAGAGTCATTGTAAATAAACGAGGGTCCGAGGTGTTGTGTAGGGTAGAGAGTCTTTAAATTCGAGATTCCCTCAGTATAACAGAGTCCTTTTATGCAATTTATGAACCTTTCAATGAAGAGAATCTAATTAGGGTATATAGAGAATTCCCATCAGAGGTTCGAGATCTATTTTTATAGACAATTATCAAACCTGAACATTTTTTAGAAGGTCTCTCTTTGTGTAATATACCAGATATAAAATGTATGCAGAATATAAATAAAATGCTAGAAATGGAAGAATAACAACAATATAACTAGAACATTCACCACAATAGCACTGAAATGATAAGAGAATAATAACAAAAATAACACTTTGAATCTAAAAGCAATGTTCACGGGCCTCTTCGAGGGGGAAACCTCCAGTTGAGTAGAGCTCTATTACAATAATATCCAAGTTAGGTTTATCATACCCTTGACTCCTATTTATACTAAAAAGAAGCATCTAGAGGAAGATCCTTCTAGAAGCGGAAGCTTCTATTAGGTCTTCTTACATCTGCCTTATTCTATTTTATTGATAGGCCTTATTAATATTGACCTTTATTACATCCAAATATATTTTTCTACCTATGTGCGGGTTAGGACCCTAACATGTCCGCCCCCTTAAAAATAACCTTGTCCTCACGGCTTGAGATGAGGAAATTGTTGTAGAATGGTAGTTGGTTCCCAAGTGGCATCTGCTGGAGTTGTATATTTCCACTGGACTAACACTTCCTTGATGGTTCTCTGACGTAGGCGACACTCACGCTAGTCCAAAACTGCTTTTGGCTGTAGCCAAATGGATCCTTCTTCATCTAACTCTGGAAGGTTGGTTTGAATTTGGCACTTAACTCCAATCACCTTATTTAAGCATGAAACGTGAAAAATAGGATGTAGCTTCGAATGGCTGGACAAAGCTAACTGATAGGCTACTTGTCCCACATGCTTGAGAATGGTATAAGGACCATAAAATTTGGGCGCTAGCTTCTGACAATGCTCGGCCTTGAGGGAAGTTTGCTTGTAAGGTTGTAGTCAAAGAAACACATGATCACCTTCTGTAAATTGATGTTCAGAGTGACCTTGATCTACTTGTTGCTTCATGCAATTCTGTGCCATGACTAAATTCTCTTTGAGTGTACGGAGAATAGCCTCTCGAGATGTAAGTGTTAGGTCAACTGCCTGGACCTTCGAGGCACCTAGTAAGTATGAGAGAACTGAAGGTGGCTTCTGTCCATATATTTCTTCAAAAGGAGTCATGCGTGTAGCTGTATGGTATGAAGTGTTGTACCACCATTCAGCTAAGGGTAACCATTGAGCCCACTGATTTTTCTTTTCCAAGGAAAAACACCTCAAATATGTTTCCAAACACTTGTTGACAACTTCTGTTTGGACATCATTTTGGGGATGATAAGCTATGCTGAGATGCAATTCGGTGCCTTGTATCTTGAAAATTTCTTGCCAAAAATTGCTTGTGAAAGTTGGGTCGCGATAAGAAACAATAGAGTGCAGCATGCCATGAAGCTTGAAGACGTGATCCATGAAAATTTGAGCCACAATGGATTCTATAAATGAGTGTTGAAGGGCGCAAAAATGAGCATACTTTGAAAGGAGATCAACAACCACCATGATGACTAATTTATTTCCCGATTTCGGTAAGCCGGTAATATAATCCATAGAGATATCCTTCCAAATAGCAGGTGGAATCAGGAGCGGTTGTAGTGTGCCCAAAGATTTCACTGTTTCTCCCTTGTTGCATTGACATACATCACATTCAATGAAAAAATTATGAATGTCTTGTTTCATACCATCCCAGAAAAATGAACGTTTGACCCTATCATAGGTTTTGGTGAACCCGGAGTGCCCTGTGGTGGGTGTAGCATGAAGCTTAGAAAGTACCGTAGATTTAAGCTTTGATTGTTTACTTAAATACAAACTACCTTTGTATCGAAGTTCATCATGGAGCCAAGAGTACCCTGGGGAAGCTAGAGCATTGGACTACAATTATTGGATCAACTGTGAAATTTTTGGATCTTGTAGCCATTCCTGGTGAATGGCTTGGAGCCAATTTGGGACAATGAATGAAAGATAAAAAAGGGATCCTTCATCTTCATATTTGCGGGAAAGTGCATCCATAACCAAATTGTCTTTTCCTTTATTGTAAATGATCTCATAATCATATCCAAAGAGATTAGTCACCCATTTTTGTTGTTCTGGGGAGGAAATGTGTTGTTCTAGAAAATACTTGAGGCTTTGATGGTCTGTCTTAATTTGGAAACATTGCCCCAATAAATAAGGGTGCCACAGATCAACATCATGAAGATTAGCCAACATTTCCTTTTCATAGATGGATTTTCCCATATTTCTTTTAGATAGTTTCTTGTTGGTAAAGGCCAAAGGTCGACCCTCTTGCATAAGGATAGCATCAATTCCTTTCCTTGAGGCATCACATTCCAACACAAATATCTTTGTGAAATCGGGAAGGGCGAGGACTGGAGTGGTGCACATGGCCATCTTCAAGGTTTGAAAAGCTTGAGCAATGGTTGGAGTCCAAGTGAAAGAGTTATTTTTGAGGAGAGCAGTGAGAGGTGCTGCAATCTTCCCATAATTCTTAACAAACTTGCGATAATACCCTGTTAATCCCATAAATCCACGCAAGCTCTTTAGAGTCTTTGAGTGAGGCTAGTCTTGCATAGATTCAATCTTTTTAGGATCCACCCTGATGCCATCCTTGCCAACCAGATGACCCAAGTATTCTACTTCTGAGGTGCCAAAAGCACATTTAGTCTGTTTCAAGAAAATTTGGTGCTGAGAGAGTAGATGGAGAACTTGATCCACATCAGAAAGATGGTTTGTCCAGGTTTTGATATAGATGAGGATATCATCAAAGAAAACTAAGACAAAATGGCGGAGAAAAGGATGGAAGACATGATTCATGAGGCTTTGTAAGGTGGAGGGGGCATTACATAAGCCAAAGGGCATGAACAAAAACTGATAGTGGCCCTCATGAGTTCTAAAGGTAGTCTTGGGAATGTCTACCTCTTTCAAACGTATCTGGTGGTATCCTGAATGAAGATATAGTTTAGTGAAGAATTAGGTGCCACTCAAATCATCCAGGAGGTCATCAATGACAGGAATGGGGAATTTGTATTTGATGATAAGTTTGTTGAGGGCACGGAAGTCAGGACACATTCGCCAATAACCTTATTTATTTAGGACCATGACCACAAGAGAAGAGTAGGGGATCATACTAGGGAGGATAACACCTGCATTAAGGAGTTCCTGGACCATTTTATCAATTTCATTTTTTTGGGAAAATGGGTGACGATACAGATGAATATTGGGAGGAAGGCTTTCGGGTACAAGGGGAATGGAAGGATCATGAACACCACGGGAAGGAGGGAGTCCTTGGGGAGTGGAAAATACCAAATGATGTTTAGAAAGGATGGCTTGGAGGTCTTGTGGGATCAAGGGTGTCTCTGTTGCTTTTATGGCATGGAGTTGGGTGATAACACCAAAATGACCTTTTTGAGCAGCTTTTCCATGTGATGGGAACTAATTATCTAAGGTGAACCGACAGTGATGCCTTGGAACTTATATTGGTGGCCCTCCTGGTCGAATTACATGGTTAAGTCTTTAAAATTCATGAGAATGGGACCCAAAGTCCTTAGCCAGTCTGCACCCAACACAATGTCACAACCTCCCATGTCGATAAAAAACATATGGTATTTTAGTTGGTAGTCACCAATTTGGAGACACACATTTTCACAACGCCCTCCACATTTAATGGAACCACCATTGGCAATCATGATTTGGAAATTATTGACGGCATGGATGTAGCAATGAGTTTCTTGGGCAATGCGGTGATGAATAAAATTATGGGTGCTTCCACTATCAACCAGAATAATGACCTTCCAATGCTTGATGTAACCGATTAGCTTGAGGGTTTGGGAGTGGAGAAGCCAGTGAGAGCATTGAGGGAAATGACCGGTTCTACTTCGGGAGGGTCTGAGGGAGGGGTTATGTTAGTGGATTTAGGTGACTCAGACACAAGGGGAGTTTCTACATCCTCTTCAGAAATATCCTCGGAGATGTCCATAAAAATATTTTGTTCTTTACACTTGTGGCCTGGGAAATATTTGTCATCACAATTATAACAAAGGTCTTTGAGTTGGCATTCATCCATTTCAGCCTTGGTCAATTTTTGGATATTTAGTGGAGCAGAGGGAGTACTGGGATTTACTGGTTTAGGGTGAGGGATAAAGGAGGGTTTTAAGTTTTGAGAAGATACAACCTATTGTGATTCTTTATCTCTTTTAGTAGTCTCCACCCAACTCTGAGGCCAAGCCACGAGGACATGGGCACGAATCTCATGCTTGAGTCCGCTGATAAAACACTCTCGGAAAAAGACATTAGACATGCCCTCTGTTCCAAAATCCAGACACTCAAAGGAAACTATAAAGTCTTCCACTATTCCTAATTGCTTCAAATTTTTCAAACGGACCAAATGGTTGGTGTCAGTGTCAAAGCGTTCATGAAGCTCTGCCACAAAGTGTGTCTAAGCAATACACCCTTGATGAGAATTTTTTCTCCATTGCCACCATTGCCAACGTTCTTGATCTAAATGGAGAACAACATACTAAAGTTTGGCCAAGTCATCTATAATGCCGTATAAAGAGAAATAATGTTCCATTTGGGTTACCCAATTAGTGGGGTCCGAGCCATAAAATTTGGTCACATCCACCCGCGGAAGGCGTAGGTCACGTTGAAAGTGATGGTTCTGAAAGTTATTGGAATGAGAGGAATGGTCACCTTCAGGATGTGGAGGTGAGGAAGATGGAGGGTTATCTGTAGGGATATGTAGTTTGGTACAGAGTGCCAAAAAGACTGATTCAAGCTGGGTGGTGAGGTCTTGTTTGATTTCCTCCATTGAGGACTGCATGGTTGTATTGATGGTTGCAACATTGGCACTGAGTTGTTTCACTTCTTGTTGGGTTTCGATGAGACAAGATTGCAAGGTGTTGAAGCGAGCTTCCAAGTCTTGACTATGGGTATGGATCATGAGGATGGGGAAACTGAAAAGGAGCGGGAGGGGTCAAAAAATTTGCCAAAAAATGATATGGATGAATGTGATAAGGGAGAAGAGATGAATCCAATGGAATATGTCTCAAATAATGGTGAAAAAATTTCCAGACTTTTTTTTTTTTCACCTGGAGAGTTATACTTCGGTCTGAAGAATACTGCAGAGAGAAAATGCTCAAATGCTTAACCAGAAAGAAATGTGTATTTACTTGGCAACCGGAACATAGTTGCGTGGCAATAGATCTTGTATATTTTAATTTGTTTATGTTTCTGTCTCCAAGGGTTAGGTATTCCAGGGTTCTACAGACAAGGGTTTGCCATGTGCTATAGCTCTTTGATATATGTGCGGGGTCCAACAATAGTACTCGACCCAATATATTAGGGCACTAACTAAGGAGGATAGACCGTACCCTTAGCCATACTACCTGACTACCCGGGTACTAGAGAGTATCTTCCCGAGTGCTGTTCTCGATGACACTATAACAGTCAGGCGGCTAATCAATTTATCTAAAGAGGGATTCTGGTAATCTGGGCCGATCCGTACATAGGTGTTGTCTAATGTGCTACCACTCGAAGGGGTACCAATAGGGGTTACAAGGGTGGCCAACATATGTGCGCTTAAGTACCACTTGTATTTCCTACGTGTATGAATCCCTCAACCACGGGTTTATGCACGTAACGACAAATCTTTGTGGCTTAAAGACACTGGAATACGTATCTACCCTGAAAAAAAATTTAACCCACACTTTATGCCGAGGAAAGTGCTCTGATACCACTTGTAATATACCAGATATACAATGTATGCAGAATAAAAATAAAATGCTAGAAATGGCAGAATAATAGCAATATAACCAGGACATTCACCACAATAGCACTGAAATGATAAGAGAATAATAACATAAATAACACTTTGAATCTGAAAGCAATGTTCATGGGCCTCTTCGAAGGGGCAACCTCCAGTTGAGCAGAGCTCTATTACAATAATATCCAAGCTAGCGTTCTCATACCCTCGACTCCTATTTATACTAAAAAGAAGCATCTAGAGGAAGATCCTTCTAGAAGCGAAAGATTCTTTTAGGTCTTCTTACATCCACCTTATTCTATTTTATTGAAAGGCCTTATTAATATTGACCTTTATTACATTTGGATATATTGTTCTACCTATGTGCGGGTTAGGACCCTAACACTTTGCCGATGAATGTAAATATAATGGACATCAAAGTCCAATGGGTCTGCTCCCTATTGAGTCATGTTTTAGGTCTAGGTAATGAAAAATATGTGGTTGAAGTCATGCTCGGTTTCCTTTTGAACTTTTTTAATTCAGAGGCTAGTTTTTTAGTCCGTATCAACTTTGATCAATTCCTAGCTGATAATATCGATAAACAACTAGTGAATTTTCACTCCCTAAGACATTTTAGATACTACACCTATCTGTTGAGAATTTTCCTGGAAACCAACAAGAGGGAATTTCCTGAAGAAACATTTGTGTAAACTGAACGTAAAAGAATTACATTACTTATCTTCATCAACAAAGTGATGTCCAAAGTTTATAGTTTGATTTTCAATACTAGACTACCTAGATTTTTGGATGACATGAGAAGCTATCTACAACCAAATCCAGAGAACAAAGTTGGCGATTGGGTATTGCACTCAAAGGTAATCAGGGTTTATGGTTGTCATGAGTCCCCTTACCTATTGCCTATTTTCCTGACTCCTAGAATCTTTTCCCTTGAATTCATCAGGCAAAGAATTACATCTGAGACAAAGCATTTTTGAAGTTTCACAAAGCCTACAACCTTAAGTTACCTTTTATCATTGGCCCCTTTATTGTCAAATCCAGATCATGTTTATCTCAAGTTCACGAAAAGCTCAAAGATTTTGGTTTTTTACAGTTACAGGGAAGAAGGCATGATCCACACCAAATCATATCCAAGAGAAGACTGATGAACAAACATGCCCCTTATTAGCATGAACATGTTGAGGGTTTTGATAAGCTAGATAATCTAGAGGTATGTGTTGATATGGAAGCAACCCTACAACAAATTCAAACATAACAAGATCCTCAGAAGCTAATAATGAAAGTTCCTAAGATAAGTGTTTAAAACAAGAGAATCAGTTCAGAGGCCATGGGAATCAGTGATCAACAAACCGCTCCTAAGAAGATGAAAGTTACACAACTAGCACAGATTGTGGATTTAAAAGAAGAAGAGCCTAGATACCAAGTAAATCAAGATGTGGTGGAAAGTGGTACTAGCACCGTAGAGGTTGAAAAGGAAAATAAACTCCAAGATGAAGGTAGCTCAAGAACCTTTCGCAGGAAGAAATACATTTTTGATAAAACATCTGAGTCAATTTATCATTGTAGAGAAGATTTGGGAAAACAATATGCTGAGAAGGGAAACAAAACTTTGGGTGAGATGAGGGATTTAGTCCCTCAAGTGGAAAATCTTTCTCAGCATAAATCTTCTTTGTTCACAGTGAGGGATGTTGAAAAGAGGACCTTTAACATTGCAGTTGTAGATGAAGACAAAGTCTTGTTGACGGGCGAAATTGAACGCTCGTCAACTAGAGAAGTGGATCCAGTCCGGGGTTGTCTAAATAACCCAAGACGTTTGGGATGATCCACCCCGACGGGTTTAGTGGCTCTTTTGGCCGATCTAAGTCCTAGAAAAATGAAAGAAAAGTTAAACTAAGAAAAACTAATCTAAGTGGGAAAAGTAGTTACAACAAAACTAGATACAAATCTAAAACAAATACATACAATTTATTGACAGATATCATAAAACAATAATCGTACTTAATTAAATGTTCATCTATGAACACGATTAAATCTTAATCACAAATATACAATATTTACAGATTACAAATTTTAAATGAAAACCTGCAAAAATCATTTGTAAACTGTCCTATGACAACAAAATTATTGGTTTTTTTTTTTTAATAATTTTATGAGAAATAAATAAAACGAAAACTATCTAAGCTGAGAAATTAAAATAATAATCCTAACTATAAATCTAAACTATATATAACTATCTAAACTACTTAAATAACACTAATAAATTAACTATTAAATAACAAATAGAAAACTGACCTGAAGTAACGCTTCAGGTTTGTCCTGCATACAATAGTTGATTCAGCTGTTTGGTGGGAGGAAACCCGCAACAGATTCTCCACAAGCCTCTCGTAAATAGGAAGCAACAATGCTCTTCAAAAAATAATGATGCGTCCATTAGTCTGTTCTCCCAACAGTGATGATGGGTCCATTACAAAAAATAACAAGTATTTAAAGACCATAGGGTAAAACATCCCTGTGGGAATTATCAACCACTGTTTACAAAAAATCTGGGAATAATCTCCCAAGTCCCTATTCCTGACTAAAGCTAACAACCTATAACAAAACTATATCACAAAAGTATCTCCTAAACTGCCACAACATATCCAATTGGTCATTGAAATTCGTATGCACCTGAAAGTGGACAAGAATGGACAAGTTTAGATGATATTTTATTTGTAAAACTAACAAAAATCAAAATATTAAGACTAGCTACATAATCTTGCGATTCTGTAGCTGGTCTAATTTGAAAACAGAATCGTTTTAAATCCATCCAAAACTAACATAAATGCATTCGAATTATTAAACCAAATCTTTAACTGCTAATTGGAAACAAAGAAAATCGTTCATGCCAGAAGCGACCAAATCTTTATGCCAATTTGAAATAGACAGAAATCACGTTTCATTAACCAAATGGTAATAGAGATACATGCAATCTGTTCAACACTTGTTATTACCAATTCGGAGCAGACATAATCGTTTAGACAATTCGAAACCAATGAAATCATTTTCATGAATCAATTTCAATCGACACAAACTTTAACCGATCAAACAAATCATTCATATTCATTTAATACAAACGCAATATTTTATGTCGACTCAGAAATTAACAAAATCATTTTTAAATCCAAAACTAACAGAGTTGTTTTTTTGAATCAATAGATTACATTGTATTTATCAAACCAATCTCTGATATTGATGCATTGGATACGTAAAGGATCATGCTAATTCAAGCATACAGAATCATCTCAAAATCAAACCAAAAGAAATGAATCGAACTATATTAGAGCCGACACAATCTATATGTTAATGCAAAATCGTATCAATCAAAACATAGCTGTGTCCAAGTTTAGCAAACCAATCTTCTGTACATGATTCATAACAATATCATTTTTGGTAAAACGAAAATAACATAACCATTTTGAATCTATTAACACAAACATAACCAATTGAAAGAAACCCCAATCGGTTATATTAATTCAAACTAACTCATAAAACAAAATTGATGTTGAAATACATACCTGGGCAGTAAGAAAATGATCAGGATAACTTTGAATTGACAAAGGCCGTTTCTGCTTCAACATTTTTGAAGACAATTGAACCGGTGGTTTTTTGTTTCTTCTCATTGGCTTGTAGCCTATCATTCTCCTTTTACAATACTGTCACCCGTTCCTCTAATGATTTGATCTTAGATTGAAACAGGGGCACGTCCGTGTAGTAACGTTCAAGCCAGGAATTGTAGTGGGTACATGGTGATTGATTGGGCTTTGGCATCACAGGCGAGGGCTCTTTCAAGTTACCAGGGGCGTCACTGTGAAGCTTAATTCCCAGGAATTTAGGATCGTTCTTGAGGCACGGAGGTAAGTTGGAAACATAGTCATAGGGTTCCATAGAGCATAGGCCATGTGAATAGGGGTATTCCTCAACTAGGAAACATTCAATTTCGGAGTCCGATTCCTCGCTCAACACTATTGGCTTCTGGTCAACGTTTTGCTTGGGTTTGTTCCTAGCACATCTGGATATCCATCATGCGTTCTTCTTTCCCTTACTGTTGACACCAATATCACCTTTTCCTTTCTTCCTCACAGGCCTTTTGACGACCTTAGTATGGTCTTTAGTACACGGGTCGGCCATGGTATCGGGTAGGTCAAGGTTGGGGCAATCCGAGGGTTTGACAGGGGGTATAAGGATATGAAGTGGCACAACTGGTCCAACCAGAGTTTCAGTAACCACAACCTTGTCCACTTGGATGGACTCAGGAGTGGCAAAGCCATTCCTTTATATGAAGGCTTGCCAACAGTCACCACTAAGGCTTAAATGATGAACGATAATGACTTTGATCAATCAATGATGAAAAAGGATGCTATTAGCCTTCTCACGCTTGAATCTTTTGGACATATTGTACATACTACGCAAGAGATAATGTGGCATATTCAGAGGGTAGCCTATAAAATTCATCAATAACCGAAGATGATACAAAAATACCAAGCCATAACGACCTTCGCAGGTCACAAACTGCTTAACAATTGCCAAAAGATCATGCCACCTGGGTTTGAGGGTAGTGATAGGCATACCTCTATCACAACTAAAAATCTTTCTGGATGTGACTAGGAGTGGCCATGGCACCTCATCTACTTTGGAATTTTTAAACCACCTTTGCCCTGTAGCTGGTAGTCCTGTAGCCGAGCTTAGGAATTCCTCATTTAGCTCGAGTTGTATGTCTCCGAACTTAGTCCTGCATACGTCGAAGGTGAGGGCGAACTGTTGGGCAACCGAAAGGTTGAAACCCTCAAATCTTTGGATAAACACCAGCCAACCACCATTTTCCAAATCCTTAAGAGCATTGTCGAACAACAGGAGTGTTTGGCTACCATTTGGCTCTATGCACACCACAGGTGCCATAGACGGGAGCACAGAGTGAGTCGGGTGAATGTCCAAGGGTTTGGACATGGTATTCGCAGGATCGAATAACTCACAGACTTCCCCGAAACCAACAGAGTTAACTCGGGATAGAAGGCAGACATTAATTCCAAAGTGTGCGGTGGTGGTGGAACTAAATCAACCCATGCAAAACAGTCGTATCCAACTGTACAATCGACGACGCATATGGTGATTCAAATCACTATTACAATGTCAATAAAACAACCATTGAAAACTATGATGAGTCGACTCGGGTGTTTGCGCAAGCATTAGTATTTGCATGGTTTTAAAAAACAATGTTTCAAATATAGCACCAAGGATTCAATGATAAAACATATGCTTTGTATGAAACCATTGAATTAAGGGTTTAGTCACCATGTTAATGTGTTTATACGAAACCATTGGATTCGATCAAAATCAATCAAACCACCATTGAATGAAGGACTGAATCACACTCATTAGAATACCATCACAGTCTCATAAAAATGAAATCATATTAACAACAAAAAAATGTCAAATGAGTAAGGTTTTGGTGTCTTGTCAGCTGTGTGAACATAAATGAATTGGAAATGAAATGCACACATAGAATAGAGTGACCATAATAATCCAGTGACGATTTTAATGCCATTGACATGACTTCGAAATCAAAGTTTTCACGCTTCTAGTCGTGAAAACGAGAACAAAGGCAGGTGTGCAAATGCGCAAAATAATAGTGTTGTTTTATTCAAAGATTGCGATGAAAATCAAGGGTTACAAAACACTTGTGTGGGCATCTTATAAAGATAGGATAAAAATACGAAATGGCTGCCAACAATGGTGGCACACTGGTAGAAGTAGTTATCTCTGCCAAAAGAACAAATTCAGATTATGATAACAAGAATAATTCAAACTCAAAAACAACCAGAAAATTGTTTAAACATCATTATTAATCAAATATTCTAGCAGTGTTTAAAGGATGAAAAATAATGACAATCTTAAGATAAGCGAGCCACGATATTAAAGATAAAATCTCCAATACTGTTGATAGGGCCACTGCTGCCATCATGCGTCCATAGCCTCGATAGGGTTGCCATTTAACCCACTCTGATATCCTTATCCTGCCAAGAAGTTCCAGATCAGAATAAAGGACATTTTAAGGTCAGAGGTTTCATATTTGCAAATTTTCATATACCCGACATTGCTTCGCTGCCAACGGGCCTGTTCAGTACCCTGATGAAGTTGTCTTGGCATCATGCATGCATTTACCCGCTGCCAGCAGACCTGTTCAACATCCCGGTGGGTTTACAAGCACTTCCCACAACTCTTTTAATGATTTATTTTGTTTTTTAAAGATATATAGTTGAGCGTGGTGACACTGAAAATTATGATATTTTAACATATTTTTTTACAGACCTCAACATAATTTTTTTTTAGATCTGTCCTTCATTAAGATCCAGAGATGGTTTATTCACAGAAACCAACTTTCTAAGGCAAGGAGACATCTTCTGAGTTGTTCCTTTAAGGAACAGGGACAACGTAAGAAGATAATAGATAATCATGACAGGCTTTACTCACAGATCGAAATCAATTAACTTCTTTCAAACATCAATCTTTGCCAACACAGATGTAAATTTCAGAAGTATATAATTGATGTTTACACAATTTTTTAGCAGTCATTTTAGTGAAAGAATTTTCTGTTTTCCTTGTCTGAACAGTTCCAACATTCAGGTATGTGTATTTCCAAAAAAAAAACTGATAAGCGTAAAGGAAAAATCAAAACCAAAACAACAAAAGAAAAGAAAACAAAAGAAAAATATGTACATAGTATACAAAGGGTTGTCATCAAGCGAAAAATATTTTCAGAGCTTGGCCATTCACTGGATAGGTGTCAGGCTGTCCTTCTAGACTCTGTAATCGGAAAGAGCTGGGACCCAGTTTCTCAACAATTAAAAATGGTCCAAGCCATAAGTTCTGAAATTTCATGTGCTCTCCCTTTCCCTCATGCGGTTTGTCCCATTTCAAGACAAGATCACCTACTTCAAAGTTCCTATCAGAGGCAAAGTTAGAATCAAACCAACTTTTAACCACTAGTTGATGCTTATATAACTTACGTTTAGCTCGGGCTCTTACCTCTTCTAGTTTCATTAAGGCGTTAATTCGGTTTTCCAAAGGGGGACAATCTTCTTCTTGTATTTTCTGTGATAGCTGTAATGAGGGAAGAAGAATGTGTGGTGGCAGAATTGCTTCTCTACCATAGAAGAGAAAGAAGGGAGATTTACCTACAACAGTTTTTGGTGTTATCCTATCAGCCCAAATTGCGTTTAACAGTGCATTATGCCAGTTTTTTTGATTTTCAGCTACCGTTCTCTTGATAATTTTAATCAGATTCTTATTTGTTGATTCTGCCAATCCATTGCCCTAGGGTAGTAACTGGAAAAATATTTTAATTTAATTCCTTTTTCTAAAGAGAACTCGCTCATCTCAAGAGAATAAAAATAAGAAGCGTTATCGAATACTAAACAGTCAGGGATACCAAAACGAGTAATAATATTCGAATTTCAAAAGACAATTAGCTGACTGGTATTCACAGTTATTAATGCGGCAGCTTCAGACCACCTGGTGAAATAATCTGTGGCTGTTATGATAAACTTATGCTGATGTGAGGATGGCAGATTGATTGGACCTATAATATCAAGGCCCCATTGCTGAAAAGGGGAGTCTACCGAAACAGGTTGCAAAGGAAAGGTTGGCTTCTGTATGCACCCGGATGCTTTTTGACAAATAATACACTTGCGACACAAGGCATGGGCGTCTCTAAAAAGTGTGGGCTAGTAATAACTGGCTCTCAAAAATTTATGGGCAGTGGTGTCACCACCAAAATGCCCACCAGCTTCTCCTGCGTGCAACTCTAGTAAGACTTTTTCTGCTTCATCTTTCTCAAGACAACGCATTAATATGCCATCAAAATTTTGATGAAACAGAACACCATTAATCAAATGAAAGGAGGAAGAATTTAATCTCAACACTCTTCTTTTAGTGGGATCCAGGTGACGGGGAGCTGATCCATGTTCAATACATAATTTTATATCGTCATACCACAGACTGACAGAGTTTTGTGCACAGGAGATTGCATTTTGATTGTGTTGTCCTGGGTTTGACATATCGTTTTCTTCTTGCTGTCCCACTGCTAAATCAACAACTAACTTGCATAACCCTTGGCCTCTCACTATTTGAGCTGGGGTAATTTCTATGTCATACTCCTGTAAGGAAGTAACCCAGTTCGCCCTCTTTTTGCCTAATTCTTTCTGCACTAACAGGTTCCTGACGACTGGGTAAGGGACAATAACTTTCGTCCTAGATTTCAAAAGATAAGACCGGAAGTGCTTGATTGCTTTGAAAACATCGTAGGCTTTCTGATCTACCACTGAGTAATTAAGTTCTGTGCCTTTGAAAGTAGAGCTCATCATAAAGGCAATGGGTACTTCATTGTTTTCAGGGTTCTTTTGAGTTAGGAAGGTAGCATAGGAACAGTCAGAAGAAAAAGTGTAGAGCGTGAAGTCTTGGGAAAAGTCAGGGCTCATGAGAGAAGGAGCATCTATTATGGACTTTTTTATTGAATTGAAAGCTTGATCTTCTAAGGGTCCCCAGTGATATTGCGTGTCTTTCTTAATTAAATTCTGTAAAGGTCTGAACATTTCGGAGAAACTGGGGACGAATCTCCTGACGAAGTTTATCTGGCCTAAGAAAGACTGCATAGACTTTTTGGATGTAGGAGGGGGAAGTTTTGATATGACTTGAGTCCTTTCGGGGTCGATAATCATCCCTTTGCTTGCACAATAAATCCTAAGAGTTTACCTTGTTCTACTGCGAAGATAGATTTTTTAGGATTCAAGGAAATGTCGTATTTACGACATCGCTGTAGAACGACTCTTAAATGAGCTAGATGATCGGTTTTGTTTTTAGAAAATACAGTAACATGATCTAAGTAAACTACGACAGATTGATTGATTAAGCCTCGAAAATCAATGTCCATCGCCCTCTGGAAAGTGGCACCGACATTAATCAATCCAAAGGGCATTTTTCGATAAGCGTAGGTGCCCCATGGAGTGTGGAAGGTAGTTTTAAGTTGGTCTGGAGGAGACATCAGGACTTGGTTGTACCTTGAGAAACCATCCAATAAAGATAGCCTCTTAGAACCAGATACCTATTGAAGGATCTGTTCCATGGGTGGGACAGGATAGTTGCCTTTATCAGATTCTCTATTAAGGTTTCGAAAATCGACGTATAGTCGAATTTTCCCACTTTTCTTCTGGACAGGGACAAGGTTAGAAACCCATTGAGTGTGCATATCTGGGAAAATTATCTTAGCATTCAGGAGTTTATTTAATTCTTTTTTGACGGTCGGTTCAAGCTTAGGGTCCATTTTTCTTAATATTTGTTGAAAGGGTAAAGTTTGGGGTTTCATAGGAATGACGTGTTGTATGATGTTAGGGTCGAAAGTTTTAAGGTCATCATACGTCCATGCAAAAACATCTTTAAATTCTTTAAACAATTTAATAAATGCATCTTTTTCTTGTTCAGAACACCCCACCCCTAAATTAATGCACTTCGGATTGTCATCAGTTCCTAAGTTTATTTTTTCATATGATAACGAGGAACTATTGGTTTTACAGTTGATTGATTTTTTGAATTTATCTTGAAGATCGTAAAATTTCTCTAATCTAACTACAGACTTAGGGATTGAATTTACCATGTACGATGAATATTCAAGAGTTCTCAGATCTGGTATTACCGTGAAATTGTGCAAATTGTCGTCGTGAGTGCATTCATCAATCACCGCGCCTTGAAAAGTTTCTTCCATATGAAATAAGCTAATAATCTGTTGATCGTCGTCGAAGACTCTCCAATCCGTGATGTTGTCGGGAACAGATGGCCTGAACAACAGTTCGACGGAGAATGCGTCTGGGGACAAGCCTTCTGCAAGAAAGAGTTTGGAAGCTACGTTAGCTAATAGATCAACTTCAGAATTATTCAATCTCGAAATAGAATTTATATGGAAAGCAGAAAATTTATTCATTAAATTCCATACCTCAGATCGGTAGATTTTAAGATGTGGAGAAAGACAATGGATAGAATCTCTTACCTGTCTAACCACGATTTCGGAATCACCAAAGACAGTCAAATTTTGAATGTTCATATCTAAAGATTTTTTGAGGCCCTGTAGTAAAGCCTCATATTTTGTTGTGTTATTAGTACATTCAAATTCTAGCCTACATGCAATCAAGATTTTGTTACCTGAGGGATCAATAATAATGCAGCCTGCACCAGCTCCTTCTTTGGACTTTGACCTGTCAAAATAAAGAGACCAAATTTGATTTTTATCGGGTGCATGAGACCATTGTGTAGAAGCTACTGGCTGCACATATGCTACAATCTCAGACTGTTGTTTGGTGATAGCTGAAGTCTCGGCCATGAAATTGCCGAAAAATGTATCCATCCCTTGTATTTCGGATGAATCAGAAGAAGGTGTAAATGACTCATTGGGATCATTCAAATCTATGACCGTGAACTTGAGGTAGCGTTCACGATTTACCTTAATTTTGTTGGGCTTGTCATTCTCTGGAAGCCACAGGTGAGACCAATCTATCGCGAAATAGCCGTGCAAATGCTCCAACAAGTCCCTGCTTAGAAACATACCATACACTTCTGGAATATCCACAACAATAATATCAATCACTTGATGAACTTTGGGGTTAGAGGATAATCTTATAAGCACATTCCTTAATTCGCCTATGACTTTAACACTAGTTCGATCAAGTTGAATGATTTTTAAAGTGGATGGTTCAACTTCAACATTAATCTTCTGACACACAGACCATGGCATCACATTGGATGATGCCCCTGAGTCTACCATACAGTTGTGCACGTTTCTATTAAAGATTTCGAAAGTTAACAAAAATGGAGGTACATTTCTGTGAGTACTAAGTGTGGAAGCTTGTGGTTTTTTACTCTCAGTTTCTAAAGCTAATTTATCTACATTTGTTACATTATTTACAGGAAGACTTCCTTTATCATGAGGATCAAGATTACTTTTAGCGGAAGTCTTCTGAGGAACTTTGTTCTGAACAACCTTGTTGCTGCTCGAATTACCATTTTTGCTATTCTCTGCGATGTTCTGTAACATTTTTTGTAGCAGAAATAGAAATTTTAATAATTCGTAAACATAAATGTTAGCCCTTAACTTTTTAAGATCTTCAACTACATCATAATCTAAGTTGGGGTTCACATGACTCTGTTTAGTCTCAGCTAGTTTAGATTGCTTTGGGGGCAAATTCGTAGTGTTTTCGGAAGAAGGTTTGTTTGTTGTCTTACTCCTAGTATTGTAGGGATGTACTGTCTTGAAGTTAGCTTGAAAGATGCTATTCGAGAAGTGTCCAAAAATGTTTGGAGAAGATTCTTCTTCTTCAACTATCTCTTGTTCAACAACCTCCTTAGGAATATCAGGAGGTATCAAGTTATCCTGGGCTTCTAGAATTGTTTGAAGGGCGAATTGTAGACTTTCTATATTTAGGCCCTCGGTATTTGGATTAGATCGGTTGGTGGGAAAAGGCTTCTTGAACGGGGGTTTGTAAGGCCCTTTGCTCGAAGAAGCTTCTTCGGCCATCCTTTGCAAATCTATAACTTGATTTTACAGTTTTTGAACGACTGTAGTTAGGTTTTCTAAATCTGAGCTTTCAGGTTGTGCTTTGTTTTGAGCAGGTCTAGGGAGGATTTTGATCTTATTTTTGGAAGATGAACTAGTTTCTGTTTCGTTGCTAGTAGTGTCTTTTAAACTAAGTATGTCTTTTTCAATCTAGCTAGCCTCTTTGATGGCCTCTAAGAATGTATCTTTCTTAGATCATTTTACCCAAATGGATATACTTTGATGCAAAGCTTTAGTATAGTATGCTATGATAAGATTCTCAGCAGGCATGGAATTTTTAGGGATTCGGTTCTTAAGTGTTAAGAATCTTTGATTAAAGTCCTTAATTTTCTCTTTTGGGTTCATTCTTAAGCTAGAAATCTCCATAACTAGGACTTCCGGGGACTTATCGTCTCCGAATTTTTCCAAAAAGAAGGATTCAAACTTCTCCCATGACACGATGGTATGGGTTTGCTGGGCAAAGTACTAGGTAGAGGCATTGCCCTCAAAAGTATAGGGGAACAACCTAATGACTACGTCTTCGTGCTCGACATTCCGAGGTCTTATGGCTAACATAAACTTTTTAATGTGATCTTCAACAATCTATTTAGAGTCAGGGTCAAACCTGGGAAGCCACTTCTCCGGATGTTTGGGTAAGGGATGCTGAGCCCCAGGTACGACTACTGCATCTTGGTCGAGCCAAGGTCTGGCAGGATTTTTCTGGTTGGCCATTGGTGTAGGTGGTGTGGAAGGCTGAGAAGGGGATCTGCCTTCGTCAGAAGAGTCTTCTCCCGAAGAAGAAGGAGAAGATGGAGGTGGTGAGGGAGGTATTCCATATCCTCCTGCAGCAGAAGTGAGGATTGGATCTGTAGGGTTTAAAGTGAGGTTAGTGCCTCCAAGCTGTTCTCTGATATCAAAGAAATCTAAAGGTTGGTCCAAAGGTCAGTTTGGTTTCCTTAAACGAGTGAGGGCACTATGTGTTCTTAGGATATATTGGCGGACGATCTCTTATACGTCACCACCTATAGGATTCGGGGTTGCTGGTTCAACTGTGATCCATAGATCATCGTTTGATGTGGTTGCTGTTTGAGGGGGGATGTTGTCGTTCGAATGAATTCTTGTCACTATAGGTGAGCAGTTGGGTGGTGGAGGAGTCTTATGACCGCCTCGTGCCATTAATAAACTTTAGGCCCTCCTTCTAGTGCCATTTGTTGACGGGAGAAATTGAATGCTCGTCAACTGGAGAAGTGGATCCGGTCCGGGGTTGTCTAAATAAACCAAGCCATTTGGGATGATCCACCCCAATGGGTTTAGCGGCTCCGTTGGTTGATCTAAGTCCTAGAAAAATGAAAGAAAAGCTAAACTAAGAAAAACTAATCTAAGTGGAAAAAGCAGTTACAACAAAACTATATACAAATCTAAAACAAATACATAGAATTTATTGACAGATATCATAAAAAAATAATCGTAATTAATTAAATGTTCACCTATGAACACGATTAAATCTTAATCACAAATATACAATATTTACAAATTACATATTTTAAATGAAAACCTGGAAAAATCATTTGTAAACTGTCCTATGACAGCAAAACTATTGTTTTTTTATTTTTATAATTTTATGAGAAAGAAATAAAACGAAAATTATCTAAGCTGAGCAATTAAAATAATAATCCTAACTATAAATCTAAACTATATATAACTATCTAAACTACTTAAATAACACTAATAAATTAACTATTAAATAACAAATAGCAAACTGACCTGAAGTAACGCTTTAGGTTTGTCCTGCATACAATAGGCGAGGATTGGAGTGGTGCACATGGCCATCTTCAAGGTTTGAAAAGATTGAGCAGTGGCTAGAGTCCAAGTGAAAGAGTTATTTTTGAGGAGAGCAGTGAGAGGTGCTGCAATCTTCCCATAATTCTTAACAAACTTGCGATAATACCCTGTTAATCCCATAAATCCACGCAAGCTCTTTAGAGTCTTTGAGTGAGGCCAGTCTTGCATAGCTTCAATCTTTTTAGGATCCACCCTGACACCATCCTTGCCAACCGTATGACCCAAGTATTCTACTTCTGAGGTGCCAAAAGCACATTTAGTCTGTTTCAAGAAAATTTGGTGCTGAGAGAGTAGATGGAGAACTCGATCCACATGAGAAAGATGGTTTGTCCAGGTTTTGATATAGATGAGGATATCATCAAAGAAAACTAAGACAAAATGGCGGAGAAAAGGATGGAAGACATGATTCATGAGGCTTTGTAAGGTGGAGGGGGAATTACACAAGCCAAAGGGCATGAACAAAAACTGATAGTGGCCCTCATGAGTTCTAAAGGTAGTCTTGGGAATGCCTGCCTCTTTCAAACGTATCTGGTGGTATCCTGAACGAAGATCTAGTTTAGTGAAGAATTGGGTGCCACTCAAATCATCTAGGAGGTCATCAATGACAGGAATGGGGAATTTGTATTTGATAATAAGTTCGTTGAAGGCACGAAAGTCAGGACACATTCGCCAAGAACCTTCTTTCTTTAGGACCATGACCACAAGATAAGAGTAGGGGATCATACTAGGGATGATAACGCATGCATTAAGGAGTTCCTGAACCATTTTATCAATTTCATTTTTTTGGGAAAATGGGTGACGATACAGATGAATATTGGGAGGAAGGCTTCTGGGTACAAGGGGAATGGAAGGATCATGAACACCATGGGAAGGAGGGAGTCCTTGGGGAGTGGAAAAGACCAAATAATGTTTAGAAAGGATGGCTTGGAGGTCTTGTGGGATCGAGGGTGTATCTGTTGCTTGTATGGCATGGAGTTGGGCGATAACACCAAAATGACCTTTTTGAGCAGCTTTTCCATGTGATGGGAACTAATGATCTCAGGTGAACTGGCAGTGATGAATTGGAACTTATATTGGTGGTCATCCTCGTCGAATTGCATGGTTAAGTCTTTAAAATTCATGAGAATGGGACCCAAAGTCCTTAGCCAGTCTGCACCCAACACAATGTCACAACCTCCCATGTCGATAACAAACATATGGTATTTCAGTTGGTAGTCACCAATTTGGAGACACGCATTTTCACAACGCCCTCCACATTTAATGGAACCACCATTGGCAATCATGATTTTGAAATTATTGATGGAATGGATGTAGCAATGAGTTTCTTGGGCAATGCGGTGATGAATAAAATTATGGGTGCTACCACTATGAACCAGAATAATGACCTTCCAATGCTTGATGTAACCGATTAGCTTGAGGGTTTGGGGAGAGGAGAAGCCAGTGAGAGCATTGAGGGAAATGACCGGTTCTACTTCAGGAGGGTTTGAGGGAGGGGTTATGTCAGTGGATTAAGGTGACTCAGACACAAGGGGAGTTTCTACATCCTCTTCTGAAATATCCTCGGAGATGGCCATAAAAATATTTTGTTCTTTAAACTTGTGGTCTGGGAAATATTTGTCATCATAGTTATAACAAAGGCCTTTGAGTTGGAATTCAACCATTTCAGCCCTGGTCAATTTTTGGATCTTTAGTGGAGCATAGGGAGTAGTGGGATTTACTGGTTTAGGGTGAGGGATAAAGGAGGGTTTTCAGTTTTGAGAAGATACAACCTATTGTGCTTCTTTATCTCTTTTAGTAGCCTCCACCCAACTCTGAGGCCGAGCCATGAGGACATGGGCATGAATCTCATCCTTGAGGCCGCTGATAAAACACTCTCGGAAAAAGGCATCATAAATGCCCTCTGTTCCAAAAGTCAGACACTCAAAGGAAACTATAAAGTCTTCCACTATTCCTAATTGCTTCAAATTTTTCAAACGGACCAAATGGTTGGTGTCAGTGTCAAAGCGTTCATGAAGCTCCGCGACAAAGTGTGTCTAAGAAATACACCCTTGATGATAAGTTTTTCTCCATTGCCACCATTGCCACCATTCTTGATCTAGATGGAGAACACCATACTGAAGTTTGGCCAAGTCATCTATAATGCCGTATAAAGAGAAATAATGTTCCATTTGGGTTACCCAATTAATGGGGTTTGAGCCATCAAATTTGGTCACATCCACCCACAGAAGGCGTAGGTCACGTTGAAAGTGATGGTTCTGAAAGTTATTGGAATGAGAGGAATGGTCACCTTCAGGATGTGGAGGTGAGGAAGATGGAGGGTTATCTGTAGGGATATGTAGTTTGGTGCAGAGTGCCAAAAAGACTGATTCAAGATGGGTGGTGAGGTCTTGTTTGATTTCCTCTATTGAGGACTACATGGTTGTATTGATGGCTGCAACATTGGCACTGAGTTGTTTCACTTCTTGTTGGGTTTCGATGAGACAAGATTGCAAGGTGTTGAAGCGAGCTTCCAAGTCTTGGCTACGGGTATGGATCATGAGGATGGGGAAACTGAAAAGGAGCGGTAGGGGTCAATTTTTTTTCCAAAAAATGATATGGATGAATGTGATAAGGGTGAAGAGATGAATCCAATGGAATAGGTCTCAAATAATGGTGAAATGACAAAATAATAATACACTGAGAAATAATACACTTTCCCTAGATCTAGTCTATTGAATGAACTGAGAAATGAGGATCATGGACATACCTTATGAACACTTTCCTTATATCTCTATTGTTCCAAGATTTTCTCCAATGCTCTCGTCCCGTCCAGATCACAACAGAATGAACCAATCGAAGTAAAGGTAGATTAATATATTCAATAACTAGTCTATACATATGATCAAGGAGTTATGTAATAAAGTGACATCATCTTTATGGGAAAGGGA
>ML785652.1:254352-266475 GCA_009831015.1 Picea engelmannii | reverse complement strand
AGTGAAACTTACAACCTGAGCCTTGATGTCATAGGTCTCCTTTCGATGGCTCCTAGCTCTGACACACACACTTGCTCATGCATGAAGAAAATCAACCACTTGTGATGACCTTGCTGTTGTCTCTAGCTGCTGTAGCATCAGTCGTCCATACAGTCTTGCACTGATTCTCTAATCAATCCCTTGCTAACTTGTTGCTTGCTTAACTTAACCCTTTCCATAAGAAATCTCCTCAATATATAGGAGAAGATATATTAGTTACTTGGATAGGGAATGATCCCAAGATATATGGAATGCCATCACCTGAATAACCATTCGAAAGCCAACTCCCCCTTCTAGAAGATTCCTTTCTAGAAGGTTCAAGATTTTTATCTTTTTCCCCTTTAAGAACATGTTCGCACCCTAACAATGAGTACAATGCGATAAGTTCACACCCCATCTTAATGTAGCCTGCGAGAATCAAGCATTCTCGCAGGTGAATATATAAGTAGCCTGCGAACATCCTTCAAAAGTGTGAGTTCTGGAAGAAGACAACTGTAACTTTTCTCAGGAAAGTGTTCTTAGTAAAGAGTTTGATTTTCCATCATCATAACATCATCATGACACCATCACAATGACCAAATTTGTGGATAAAAGAATGCCCCCCAAAGTCTGAGAGCGGAACCAGTGACAGTCGATAGACTTTGTAAGCTGCATGTGTGTGTCAAGAACCAAAAGCACATCTAATCAGAGACCTGCAAACATCCAAGCATCAACAAAATATCATGTATATCAATTCCGAGGTAGGCATCCCCATACTCAGATCATAGACTGATGACATCATAAACCAAGGTCATGGCCAACAATCATACACTGTGGATCCATGCCGTCACTATATAGCACAGCCACCTGAATACACTGTGGATCTGTGAGACAAATTTTCAGTCAAGACGACATAGCCACGAAACATACACAGTGGATCTATGTGTCGCAAATTATGCATACTCCATCGCAACCTGGACCACAAAGACAATATCCAGGGTCTTCAATCTCGTCGCCCAAAGTACGAATCTGACCATGTGATTACATGTGTCGAAGTTGAACATGGTAGAAACCACTTGATTACTGGTCATTGATGTATACCTTTAACAAGTGTGAGGGAAATCATCATTGATGTCAATGACTCCCAAGGTACTATAGTACAATCCATCGACTGTGAATAAATGAGTTGATGTCGAACACTCGACGGAATCTCTTGATCAGGGGTTAATGATGTAAACCCACTGTCGAAAGCGAGAAACTTGCCATTGAGGCATGCAAGCTTCAAGGTATTAAATGATTTCTAAGTCTTGACTCCGGATAATGTGCTGAAGTCGATAGAACAAGACTCGTCACAGGAGGGCCTTGATGTATCCCCCATCAGTGACATGAAATGAGTAACCGAGTTTGAAAGTGAAACAAAGTATATGACAATTGGACTTTGGACACAGGGAAGGCCGACATAGAGTGAAAGGATAACTACAGATGGCCGACTCAATAGAGGTTTGGACTGCTCTTGAACATATGAATGACACGACCAATGATTTGGCAGCATTGACTCAAAGACGACACATGGAAAGACCTTGTTACTAAGTTGAATGAGAGACAAATGGACTTCCCAAACCGGCTTCAAATGATGAATAGGGGGTGTCATGTTCAAGAGCAACACTCACTGCCAATTAACACAAAGATGAAACATATCCCTTTCCCAAATTTTCCCCCACCATTTCTGGCAAGTACCTCTTTATTTTTACGCAAGCTTGAAGAGGATCACATATGCTTGTTGATATAAGCTCATCCTTCGAACGAGTCCCTCGGAGTATTTTTAACGAACCCTAAGAAGGAGTGGTTCGGTCCCATCACGGGTCTGTCAATGCTTGTTTAACGAGTCCAGAGATAGAAAATTCGAAGGTTTTTCAGGATTATAGAGTTTGGAAAAACACTCAAAAGAGAACTCTCTCAGTTCCTTTTTCGTACAATAGTCCAACGAGACCGAAAAAGGGTTAAACTATCGCTCGAAGGACGCATACTTCAAATAATTTAACGAGCTTGAAAATAGCAAGATCGCTCGACAATCTTTTCATGTTTAGGGAGTCGTGAAAAGAGATTAAATTTAACTCCAGGGGGGTTCCTTTTTTGTGTAACCACAGCGAGCTCGGAAAAGAGATAAAACAATGCTCGATCACATTCTTATATTTTTAACAAGCACAAGAACGGATAAAAGGCGCTTGAGGTTTTATATCAAAACCATAGGAAACAAACAAAAACACACCACAACTCCAAAGTTTTTGTCCATAATCATCCACATTGGGTACCTGCAAGTCATTTTACTCACTTCCATATTAGTAATTAGGGTTAAATAATGAATGAACATGAAAAAAAAACCCACTTTTATCATGGTAAAAAGTAAATAAAATAAATTCACAATTCATTTTACTATATCATTTTCCCCTTTTACTATTTGAGTGCAAAAAACCTCCATTTTACCTTCTACCTTCATCGTCGATTTTTGGGAGCTTCGGGCCATCATTCTTCGAGCCGTCTGCGGTGTTTTGGTAAGTTTTCCATTCTCTATCTTTTCATGGTTCAAATTCATGATTTCATTGGTTAAATTTCAAGTTTTAAGTCCATTTTGAAAACCCTATGTGTGTAGAAGGATTCTCGCAGGCTGCCCATACGGGGCCTGCGAGAATGCTTCATTCTCACAGGTGGGCCTAAGGCAGCATGCGAGAAGTTCGCACTGTGTGCCATAGGCCACCTGTGAACAACGCAAAGTTCAAAAAAGTTTTTAATTTTTAGCCAATAAAAAAGGTTTATTCCATGAAAGAGAGTTTTAGTCATCTTCATATGTTCCCCATGCAGGTTTATAACCATCACAATGGTGCTCGAATGGAGAGAATGGGAACACGAGGATGATAATGCAACTGCCAAAAATCACCCTCCGACTCTTGCTGCCTTAAGAGATTGCGGTCTCTTAAAGTATTTCCGTATACCGTGCATGAGAGCCCAAGTTTGATTGCTAGAACACTTAGTCCAAATGTGGGATCCAAATCAGTAGGTTTTTAATTTCGGAGCTCACACATTGACGATCGACATTGAGGATATCTATCTCTTGACTGGGCTATCCAGGTGAGGATCCTATGTCAGTTTGACTGGTAGCCGAAGGGGTGGTTTAAAAATGAGTGAGTATTGCTGGGAGTACTGCGTGCCTGAGGCTGAGCGACAAAAAGGGAAAGTGGCCATTTGGGGAGTGAGTAATATAACTCTCCATACCATTCTCTTCACTATCGCTCGGATGGTAGGAAGTGATGCCCCACATATGGCTCTGCAGAGATATTTTCAGTATGCCATCGAGTGGACTGAGCCCCGGGTCTTCAACTGGGCTGACGCAGTTTTACGTAGTCTCAAAAAACAACTGACCAAATGTAGGCGTGGAGATCTAAAGAAGTTTGGTTATGGATCATTGCTGGTGTCCTTCTTCTGTGAGAGGGTCCTAGTGTATATACTTCAGGCTGAGTGGCACTTTTCGGGTCCCAGGGATCCACGGATGTTACGATGGTGTCAACTCATGGCTAGACATGTGACAGGACCAATTGTCAGGTATGATGATCTCTTCTTTGATTGGCTTCAAAGCCAGGTGCTGATGGTAGAAGATTATGCATACACTAGCTTGGAATTTAGCGACGATCCTGACCTTGCACTTCCTGAAGACGCACAGTGGGGAGACATCGGTAAGAAGTACACAATTTTTTTTTTTAAGTTTTTTAAATGTTTTTTGGATTTTAAACATATTTAAATGTTTTTGTTTTATAGATATATCCAAAGACTAACATCAAAGTTTTGTTGATAACACAGACGTTGGCGCATATAGACCTGCTGGTATTTCTCCTATTCAGCGTCGAGGAGAGGCAGCAGTAGCAGTTCCCCAGTATGCCGAGGACTATATGACAGTGGAGCAGAAGTTAGAGGGTCTGATGGCCGATGTTCCAGATATGCCTCTGGAGGAGATCCCACGATGCGATCAGCGTCACACCATGGGAGTCTCTGCCTCTATGGGTCCCTTGCTCCGCAGAGTGGCTAGGACATTAGTATGCTATCGTGAACATCATTGATGTCATTATGTAGAAGCCATGGGCTTCATTTTTGATATTTTGGTCTTCGGACACATTTTGTAAAAACAAACTTTGATCGTTATATATACATGGGTTCTACCGGCTTACTTTACATTGTGTACATTTTAATGTGTTTGATTTTATAAGTTATTTAAATGTCTGTCCAATACATAATTAGCTAAAGCATCTGTCAATGTATTAAGACTTCTCAGAATGTGTTGATATTCAATATAATCAAAATTTCATTCCAAGAGGCGAATCCGCAAATATACCCTTAATAACGTAGGACTTCGAATAGAATATACATTACTGAGCTGCAGTACTACCAACTGCGAGTCAAGTCGAATCACCAAATGGTGAATTCCGAGAGAGATAGCATCAACCAGTAATTCAACCACGACGCTATACTCTGCGATGTTTTTGGTTGCTCGGCCAAGACATATACCTCGTAGAGATATGAGTTCGTTTGTCGGGGCATAGATTGCCCATGCAACGGAAGCTAGGTTCCGATTACTACGGCTAGCACCATCAGCGAAGCCAATATAAGGTAGTGAATACTCCGACATCTGGCAATCAAACACAACGTCACGTAAGGGAAGAGACCAAATAATGTCAAAATCAAAACTAAAGTAACACACACACTCAGTATGATACATAAAATACAAGTACTCATGCACAAATGACTCATGCATAGTACTTCTTCA
This sequence comes from Picea engelmannii, assembly GCA_009831015.1. NCBI lineage: Eukaryota > Viridiplantae > Streptophyta > Pinopsida > Pinales > Pinaceae > Picea > Picea engelmannii. The sequence goes on along the minus strand of ML785652.1, from coordinate 261,644 downwards.
AGTACAACCCATTCCTGGGTTCACTCAAAGGTACCCCATCATAATCCACTAGCTCATACGCTCCTTTTTCCAAAACTTTGCTAACAATATAAGGCCCACGTCACATTGGTTTGAATTTCCCAGCTCCTAAGACATCTTTATCTTGTTCATACAGAAGAACAAGATCTCCTTCAAAGAAGACACGAGGTTTGACATGCTTGTCATACTATGCCTTAACACGTTTCTTCTGGGCTTCTATTACAAGAGTAGCATCACGACGAGTCTCGTCTAATCGCATCAAATACAATAGACGTTCCTCTTCGGCAGAAGTGTTAGGTAAGAGCTCTACAACTAACTTCAAATACGGTATTTCGCATTCTATTGGCAGAATGGCTTCCATGCCATAAACTAATCGAAAATGTGTGAATCTCGTGGCAGACTTAACAGATGTACGATATGCCCACAGTGCCGAAAATAACATTGTGTGCCAGCTGGTTTTATGGATTCCTATCATCCGTCGAATCATAGTTATAAGAACCTTATTGATGGCTTCGACCTGGCCATTGGCTTGTGGATAATAGGGTGTTGAGATATCATGATGAAGACCCAACTTCTCTATAAGTTCAGACATCATATTATTTCTAAAATGACTACCGTGATCGGTAACGATAGCCTAAGGAACACCAAAATGAGTGATGACATGGTTGAAAAGGAATAATGCTGCAGTCTTCCCAGTATTGTCGAATGTCGGCATCACCTCGGCCCACTTTGTGAAATAATCAACAGCTACAATAATGTAACCATGCCCCCCGACCGAGTGAGGGTGACATGTCATGAAATCAATGCCCCATTTAGCAAAAGGACCTACTGAGACTACAGGATGAAGGGGAGAAGGATGCGATAGAATCTTCTGATTATAAGTCTGGCAGGCATGACACTTCTGAATAGCAGTAATGCAGTCAGTGAATAGGGAAGGCCAAAAGTAACCTGCACGTAAGATCTTCTGGGCAGTAGCATACCCAGACATATGACCACCACATGCTCCCGAATGGCAGTCATTCAAAGATTTCTCAGCATCTTCAAAAGTTAAACAACGCCGAAAGACAAAATCAATGCCTCGACGATAAAGAGTATCGCCGAGGATGATATAATGACGTGCTTGATAACGGACACGACGTCGTTCATTACTGGACAAAGCAGGCTGGAAAGTTTGAGTTTGGAGATATATAATGATATCTCTGTACCAAATATCATCGGTACTGATAAGGAAAATTGACTCGTCAGGTAATGAATCAACTGCTACCTTTTCCGTGGCAGTGTGGGGAAAATCACAAATTAACTTAGCAAAAACTAGAGATTTCTTCGACGTGGCGTGATCGAATTCCAAATAGAACTCCTGGAGAATAACAATCCACTTGGAGTACTTGCACCCCAACAATTGACGTGTCAATATGTGTTGCATGGGGTTACAGTGTGAAGTCACTGTAGTCTTCCTGGAGAGAATATAATGACGAAAACGTTGAACTACTTGGACAGCAGCCAAGGCCAGCTTCTCAACATGTTGGTACTTTATTTTTGTGGATGATAAACTTCTACTCAAGTAATAGAGAACATGTTCATCATGGTTGTCATCCTCTTGAATGAGGACCATGCCGATAGTATACTCGGACGCAACTAGATAAAGAAAGTAATATTGACTATAATCCGGAGGGAAAAGAAGAGGAGATTTTGTGAGGGATAAATTTAAAGCTTCAAAAGCGTTGTTAGCAACCTCATCCCAGACAAAATCTGAACCTTTCTTTAGAAGATGTGTGAAACCGTGAGTAATCTCGGCATAATTTGGGATGAAACGACGAAGAAAGTTTGCTTTCCCCTGCAAACTTTGTAACTGGCGCAAAGAAGAAGGAAGAGGGAGATTAAGAATCGCCTCGACCTTGATAGGATCTACTTAGATCCCATGGCGTGAAAAAATGAAACCGAGGAGACGGTTGGATTCTACGCAAAAGACACATTTATGAGGATTCAGGCAAATGCAATAGAATCGACAACGAACGAAAATTGCTCAGAGATGATTAGGGTGATCGACTCGATGTAAAGAGTGAGCCAACAAATCGTCCAAATAAGGTTGAACAATATGTTTGATATCGTGAAATGCGTAAGACATAACACGTTGGAATGTAGCACCTACGTTTTTTAGACCGAAAGGGAGTTTTCTATAGGCGAAAGTACCCCAAGGACAAATAAAATCCGTTTTATGTTGGTCCTCAGGAGCGATATTGATTTTATTATAGCCGGAAAATCCATCCATGAGGGAAAAGATTTCACTGCCGGCAGAGTCATCGACAATCTGGTCAACGAAAGGGGTTGGAAAATTGTCCTTTGGACAAGCTTTGTTGATATCCCGATAATCAACACAAACGCGTATACTACTACCCTTTTTATCAATCAGTACTGGGTTGGAAACCCATTCTGTCAATGCCACGGGATAAATAAAACCAGCTTTAAGAATTTTTTCAACTTCGAGTTTAATGGCTTCCGCTTTACGTGGATGGACAGGACGGAGGCGCTGCCGGACTGGTTTATCTCCGACGTATGTCTTAATCTCATGAACGACGATAGCAGGGTCAATACCTGGCATCTCTTCGTAACTCCATGCAAAGATATCACAAAATTCTTTAAACAAGGAAGTATAAGTGACAATTTCTTCGGGAGAACACGAAGCTCCAATATGAATGTTCTTGACTATCCTAGGTTTCAATGAAATATCTATGGTCATCGTGGGTGAAATGTTACTGAGGTTCCCTTCCGCAAACACATCTCGTGTAGATTGGGAAACCGTGGATATAACAACAACGGTCGACGGAGTCTAAATCCGTTGATAATTCTCAAGAGTTTGTTGTTCCAGAAACAGTATGGAACGATGATGCCCATTTCCCAAGTGGTGTCCTCCATGAAGGACATGATCATCTCGTCAGTGGGAAAGATGACATGGAAAGGATCAGGAGACAACTTGTTAAAATAAGAAATAATAAGGGTTGTCGATTGAATAACTTGATACACAGATTCAACCGGACTTAACGGCATAACGTCGTCGAAATGAACATGATCTCCAGGATTAGGGACTATCCAAGGGTCAACAGACATAGGAAGTTCATGAGGGACAGTAGAGATCATATTAATAGAAGCAATAAATGGGCGTGGAAGATCGGGTGGTGGTGGTATGGGAAAAGTACCCATTAACGAAGAATCTTTTAAAAGACCGACCTCGACATTCTCGTAACTCGGTGGGGTGTTTTCTATGAACGACACGTTGCCTGTGCGAGTATCGGCATTAAAGAAGGCAAGCTGATCAACCGTAACCACTTTTCCCTGGTGAGGAAATCGTACGACATAGAAAAGGGTTGACACGACAACACGCATAGAATCGACCCAGCTTCGACCAAGTAGAAGATTATAATCTAGGGGAGTATCGAAAACTTCCACTTCCACCTGGACGGTTTTACCTTCGAGAGTAATAGGCAATGACGGAAGAACACCGTATGGCTTAAAACCAGAGCCATTAAAGGCTCGCAAAGTGTTTTGTGATTCGTTTAACGGGGGAGAGCCAATGGCTTTCCAACAAGAAAAAGACATTACGCACGTAGAGGCACCCTCATCAATAACAGTTCGACAAATACTCTTGTCGGAGACCACAACTTAGATTTGAAACGCAAGCTATGGGGGTAACCTTGGAATATGATCTTCCAAGTTAAAGACTATCAGATTCGTATCTGTTGGATCAATGCCACCTATATATTTCAACAGCGCCCTTCGTTGTGTAGGACAAGACTGAAGGACTTCCAGGGCAGACATCGCTGAGGGTGCTTGGGCCAGATCTTCGACAATGCTATAGTTCTGGGCTTCCCGAGCATGAGGATTGAATGCCGACTTCTTAACGACACCTTTCGGGGGTGGTCGTATAACTGTATCGAGGTTCGGTCGTTCGAGATGAAGAGGACCGTTCGTAGGTGGATTTGGTGGAGAAGGCTGTACCAGATCAGGAGGTAAGTCGTCGACCTTCTCCTTAGAAGGAGTATAGTCTTTAGCTCTAGTGGTAAGTGCAACATTGTCTTTTTTGGAATCACCGGTGCACATCAAAACATAAGAGGATGTAGAAGTAGAGGGTTGGTCGTGGATGACCAACGAAGCCTGTTGTTGAGATGGGAAGGGTTGAGACAAGACTGCTGGCGTAGAGGGCTTTGGTGTTCCTTGAAGGAACTTATTAACCTCGACATGTCTCGGACAATCCTTCGTGTAGTGATTGTCACCACAAATAAGGCAAGGGTAGCGTGGTTTGCGCTTATCCCGGTCATCAACAGGAGGTGATTTGGTTTGCTCATTTGGATTATTGTTTTTACCCTCCTTATTCTTGCATCTCCCTTTCTTAGACTTATTCTTACCAGTCAGCGTAGATTGAACAACGTTCACTTCAGATGTTTTACCAGTGGGAGGAGCAGGAGACGGAGCACTTTGAACATTAGAAGAATTGGATTTTGGGGTTGTAGTTGAAACAGAATGTGAGTGGCTATGAGTGGAACCAATCACACCATCAGCTGCATGCGAGGCAGGTGGAGTAGTAGAAGTGCTGGAACTACCAGGATGAGGTAAATCAGGTAGTAAATCATACAAGGTTCCCGTTTGCGAATAAACGAGATCAAGATACTGAGCATGACTAATAGCCTGCTCTTCTGTGACAACACCGCCCATAGCAATGTCTTTACCAATTTTGTTTACAAAATACTTTGTAAACCATTCTGCCAGTAACTGATCAGGAAGCTCAAGTTTAATGAGACGTCACCTCCGTCGCCACTCATGAATATGATCAGATATATGAGTGCTCGAGCTTTGTTTGAAGGAGGTTAAAATCTCAGTTCCAGTATCGTAACAGATCAGTAACTGGTAATGTGTTAGGAAAGCCATTGCAAGGGTGTTGAAATCCGAAAAGAAACCTTGTGGTAATTCAATGTACCACTTCGTAGCAGCACCTGTAAGAGTTCGTTGAAAAAGACGCAGTCTAATGGAGTCGTCCATCAACGAGTTGGACGAGCACCACAAATGGAAAGTCATGACATGATTATTTGGGTCCTCTTCCACCTTCCCATCGAATTTTGGAATGTCCGATGGAAGCTTTGCAGGAATAGCAGGCCATTGGGGAGAGTGACGAATAGGATCATTAAGAATCCTAGACAAATCTGGCAGATCCAAAGTAGCAAGAAAAGGAAACTGCTGATTCACTTGTGGATACTGGTGAATTTGGGGTGGAAGCCCTATCGGTAGACCAATGGGACCGTATGCAGTCTTCCCCCAGAGGGAAGACCCTGGTTGGTTCTGTGGTGGTTGAATAGGATAGTAACCCCAAGGATTTTGACCTTGACTTTGAGCAGGGACCTGAGGTTGGGAAGTTTGACCTGAACCCCAAATAGGATTAGTCACACCTAGATATGGTTGACCTATAGTAGGGACAACTTGTTGCCCCCCATCATTTTGAGGAAAGTTTCGCATAAGTTGATTCCAATACTGGGCCAATGCAGGAGGTATGTTTTTTCCTAAAGGTGAGGTTGGTCCCCCTATCAAAGGGACAGTTCCACCCGGAAGTTGTGTACCAACCGTAGGTTGCGTAGTAACTATGTTATGTCCGAGAAAAGGAAAAGGAAACGTACTACCCTGTCCACCAACAGGAGTGTGCAAGTTTGGTGCAACAGTCGGGATAGTGCTACTAGTATTAGGATTACCAGTAGGAAACTGAGGGAGTGTCGGGATGAAACTGGGAATAGGATGCCCAGGAAACTAAGGACCACCTTGAGAACCAACTGGAGTTTGTGGAGGTGTTGGATGGGAAACATTCAACAAAGGATTCAACTCATGGTAACCAGGAGGTAAATTTGGGTGAACCTCGGGGGTTCGTTGGGTATTGATAGGGGCAAGAGTAGTTGCAGGAATCCCAGTTTGGACACTCGTAGTATTCACGAGATGGGCCATCTCGGGAGGAAGAACAAAACGATAAGTGGTAGTCTCTGGTGTAGTCTTTGGTTCAGGAGACACAGGAGAGTTGATTTCTTAGACAGGGGTTGACTCAGTACCAAACAAGACTCGTCGGAAATCACCCGACCAAAAAGGATCTTGGCCTACTACACCGTGAGAAGGCCCAGTAGTTGATTCAGAGGATGTAACAATGGTTTCTTCAGAAGGATTTAATCATCCAACAGGTCGTTCACCACGACGAATGTGATAGTCCTCTATAGTATGGGTTATTCGAAAATCAGCAAGAGGATCAGTAGATTCTATTTGTGGAGGTGGTGTAAAAACTTCTGGGACGTCACTTATGTCCACGTGTGGTAGAGTAACAAGGGGAATTTCACCTGGACGAGGAGAGTCCTCATGGGTAGCCTCAGGTGTTGTCGTATGCAAAGGTTTCGAAGCTTTCGGATGTTCTAGGGACAAACCTTGCATCCTAGGTGAACGTCGTGGGGGAGAAATTGTAAACAAGTAAACAAATCCCCAATGAAAATCCTATGGTCAACTTCAAGAAACAAACAACACACCCTAGTAAACAAAATCTAGAAGAAATCACCAAGCAAATAATACCTTCTAATATCGAAGCCACTAGTTGGTGATGAAATCCAATGTCGCAACAACGAGACGAGAAGGGGCGGGGCTAAGATGGAAAAGTTACGTTGACGACCTGCTTAACAGACTTACGCCCTAGTGCAAGCTCCCACAAATAATCGTGGGTATACCCTCCAAGGAGCCCGAGTGAGTTTGATCAATGTCGATTCCAGGTACCGTGAAGACTTTCCCCTCCACAATCACCTTGGGTAAGAACCTAGAGAGATAAGCCACTAAGGTCACCACAAACAACAGTACAACTTGGGGAAATAGTCGTCAGTCCGATCCACACGCAAAGGCAGGGTATCTAGCCCGAAATCAACTCAAAGGCTTCCACTCATAATTGTGGGTATACCTCGGAGTGACCCCCGTAATACGTGCAATCTCTACACTGATGTCAACAAAGAAGGGTTAGTAACTCTGCCAACACCAATGCGACCTAATGCTTGACCCTTGTGTTAGAAGGGCTTCCTAGGACTATATGCTGTCAATGGAATTTAACACTCCCTAACTCAAGATGCTATCGTTTGTTTTTGAGCTTTTGGAGAGTGTGTCTCTCTTCCTACTCCAAAGCACTAGCCTAGCTAAATGTTGGTGTAAAAGAGCCCTAGAAAAGAGTTACTAGATCAATTTTAATATTACACAATGTTTTTACAGGCTGTTGTTTA
>ML785652.1:228820-253964 GCA_009831015.1 Picea engelmannii | reverse complement strand
TAATGAGAAAATAAAACCAAATTATAAAGACCCAAACAAACAACCCAATCCAATACTTTCAACGAAAGCAAAAACAAAAGCAAACCAAGGAGCTTCTCGATGCAAATGAAAAATTGTCCTTTCGAACCAACAAGCACAAGAGAAACACCAAACACTCAACTCTCAACCAATCCCTGGTTCTTAGTAGTCAGATACACTCAACTCCAGAAGTCAGAGAGAATGAAAATGCCAACAAGAGCTAAGAAATGAAAGTCAAGCTTCAAAGGTAAGAAAAAACCTAGAAACCCTAGATCAGTTCCAGCAAGCCAACTAAAGCAAAAGAGATGTAAGTCACTGATTCAGTAAGCCAAAAAGGTGTAAATCAACAGATATGAGCAGTTGACAAAGTCAAAACTTGAATTCAAAAATTTCAAAAAATCTGTTCGCAGGCCAGTGTGGAACACAGTGCGAGAAGATAGTGTTCTCGCAGGCCACTTTGATGCAACATGCGAACTGTTCGCACTGGAATATATATACAGAGTGTGAACTTTCAAGGTTCTCGCAGGCTGTCAATGGACACAGTGCGAGAATCCATGAAACTAATGAAAATTTTGAAAAAGCAAGAAAAATTCCAACTGGCTTATAGACACAGAAGGTCTCTCAGGGTGTCCTGAGGACTCAGAGACTGGAAAATCAAGAGAAAAATGCAAACAGAGCAAATGGCCACAGAAAATTCAAAATACATAAAGAAAAAAGGGATAGTTTCCCCAGCGGAGTCGCCAATTTTGTTATAGGATAAATCCGTGAGTGCGGACACAAACCGATCTCCCTAGATCCACTTGGATCTAGAACAAAACAGGACATAATAATACACTTTCCCTAGATCTAGACTGTTGAATGAACTGAGAAATGAGGATCATGGACATACCTTATGAATGCTTTCCTTATATCTTTGTTGTTCCAAGATTTGCTCCAATGCTCTTGTCCCGTCCAGATCACAACAGAAAACCAATCGAAGTAAAGGCAGATTAATATATTCAATAACTAGTCTATACATATGATCAAGGAGTTATGTAATAAAGTGACATCATATTTATGGGAAAGGGACATATTACTGTATTGGATTAATTGAAAGTGAAACTTACAACCTAAGCCTTGATTTCATAGGTCTCCTTTTGATGGCTCCTAGCTCTGACACACACACTTTCTCATCCATGAAGAAAATCAACCACTTGTGATGACCTTGCTGTTGTCTCTAGCTGCTGTAGCATCAGTCCTCCATACAGTCTTGCACTAATTCTCTAATCAATCCCTTGCTAACTTGATTCTTTCTTAACTTAACCCTTTCCATGAGAAATCTCCTCAATATATAGGAGAAGATAGATTAGTTACTTGGATAGGGAATGATCCCAAGATATCTGGAATGCCAACACTTGAATAACCATTCGAAAGCCAACTCCCCCTTCTAGAAGGTTCGAGATTTTTATCTTTTTCCCATTTAAGAACATGTTCTCACCCTAAAAATGAGTACAATGCGAGAAGTTCTCACCCCAGCTTAATGTAGCCTACGAGAATCAGGCATTCTCGCAGGTGAATATATAAGTAGCCTGCGAACATCCTTCAAAAGTGTGAGTTCTGGCAGAAGACAACTGTAACTTTTCTCAGGAAAGTGTTCTTAGTAAAGAGTTTGATTTTCCATCATCATAACATCATCATGACATCATCACAATGACCAAATTTGTGGATAACAGTAATATACCGGATATACAATGTATGCAGAACAAAAATAAAATGCTAGAAATGGCAGAATAATAGCAATATAACCAAGACATTCACCACAATAGCACTGAAATGATAAGAGAATAATAACATAAATAACACTTTGAATCTGAAAGAAATGTTCATGGGCCTCTTCGAAGGGGCAACCTCCAGTTGAGCAGAGCTCTATTACAATAATATCCAAGCTAGCGTTCTCATACCCTCGACTCCTATTTATACTAAAAAGAAGCATTTAGAGGAAGATCCTTCTAGAAGCATAAGCTTCTATTAGGTCTTCTTACATCCGCCTTATTCTATTTTATTGAAAGGCCTTATTAATATTGACCTTTATTACATCTGAATATATTGTTCTACCTATGTGCGGGTTAGGACCCTAACACTTTGCCGATGAATTTAAATATAATGGTCATCAAAGTCCAATGGGTTTGCTCCCTATTGAGTCATGTTTTAGGTCTAGGCAATGAAAAATATGTGGTTGAAGTCATGCTCTTTTTCCTTTTGAACTTTTTTAATTCAGAGGCTAGTTTTTTAGTCCGTATCAGCTTTGATCAGTTCCTAGCTGATAATATCGATAAACAACTAGTGAATTTTCGCTCCCTAATACATTTTAGATACTACACCCATGTGTTGAGAATTTTCCTGGAAACCAACAAGAGGGAATTTCCTGAAGCAACATTTGTGTAAACTGAATGTAAAATAATTACATTACTTATGTTCATCAACAAAGTCATGTCCAAAGTTTATAGTTTGATTTTCAATACTAGCCTACCTAGATTTTTGGATGACATGAGAAGCTATCTACAACCAAATCCATAGAAAACAGTTGGCGATTGGGTATTATTCATGCACTCAAAGGTAATCAGGGTTTATGGTTGTCATGAGTCCCCTTACCTATTGCCTATTTTCTTGACTCCTAGAATCTTTTCCCTTGAATTCATCATGCAAAGAATTACATCTGAGACAAAGCATTCCTAAAGTTGCACAAAGCCTACAACCTTAAGTTCCCTTTTATCATTGGCCTCTTTATTGTCAAATCCAGATCATGTTTATCTCAGGTTCAATAAAAGCTCAAAGATTTCGGTTTTTCACAATTACAGGGAAGAAGGCATGATCCACACCAAATCATATCCAAGAGAAGACTGATGAACAAACATGCCCCTTATTAGCATGAACAGGTTGAGGGTTTTGATAAGCTAGCTAATCTAGAGGTATGTGTTGATATGTAAGCAACCCTACAACAAATTCAAACACAACAAGATCCTCAGAAGCTAATAATGAAAGTTCCTAAGATAAGTGTTTACAACAAGAGAATCAGTTCAGAGGCCATGGGAATCAATGATCAACAAACCGCTCCTAAGAAGATGAAAGTTACACAACTAGCACAGATTGTGGATTTAGAAGAAGAAGAGCCCAGAGACCAAGTAAATCAAGATGTGGTGGAAAGTGGTACTAGCACCGTAGAGGTTGAAAAGGAAAATAAACTCCAAGATGAAGGTAGCTCAAGAACCTTTAGCAGGAAGAAATACATCTTTGATAAAACATCTGAGTCAATTTATCAGTGTAGAGAAGATTTGGGAAAACAATATGCCGATAAGGGAAAGAAAACTTTGGGTGAGATGAGGGATTTAGTCCCTCAAGTGGAAAATATTTCTCAGCATAAATCTTCTCTGTTCACAGTGAGGGATGTTGAAAAGATGACCTTTAACATTGCAGTTGTAGATGAAGACAAAGTCTTGTTGACGGGCAAAATTGAACGCTCGTCAACTAGAGAAGTGGATCCGGTCCGGGGTTGTCTAAATAACCCAAGCCCTTTGGGATGATCCACCCCGATGGGTTTAGCAGCTCTGTTGGCCAATCTAAGTCCTAGAAAAATGAAAGAAAAGCTAAACTAAGAAAAACTAATCTAAGTGGGAAAAGCAGTTACAACAAAACTATATACAAATCTAAAACAAATACATACAATTTATTGACAGATATCATGAAACAATAATCGTACTTAATTAAATGTTCAGCTATGAACACGATTAAATCTTAATCACAAATATATAATATTTATAGATTGCATATTTTAAATGAAAACCTGCAAAAATCATTTGTAAACTGTCCTATGACAACAAAACTATTGTTTTTTTTATTTTTATAATTTTATGAGAAAGAAATAAAATGAAAACTATATAAGATGAGCAATTAAAATAATAATCCTAACTATAAATCTAAACTATATATAACTATCTAAACTTCTTAAATAACACTAATAAATTAAATATTAAATAACAAATAGCAAACTGACCTGAAGTAACGCTTCAGGTTTATCCTGCATACAATAGTTGATTCAGCTGTTGGGAGGGAGGAAACCCGCACCAGATTCTCCACAAGCTTCTCGTAAAAAAGAAGCAACAGTGCTCTTCAAATATAAATGACAGGACAAACAAGACATAAAAAAGGACAACAATCTTATAATTTACAAATCATCGTAGTTAGATAAATCCCTGTGCAAATATTTGTACAGAACAATTCAATTAACGAAGAAGATAAACCTTTATTCATTAAATTGAAACAAAGTAAATGCTGTACTTTTAAAATAAGAGAGATCATATATGGATAAAACATAAACCAAATCACATCAACCTGCAACGAATCACGATAGCTAAAGTAGTCGATAATTGATTGCAAACTGATATGAAGAAAGCTTGAAATAAAAGTTTGATATATTGAAAGCTAAAGCTGTTACAAGACATCCACTTTCATCCCAGCTTGTATCATCATAGATCCATAGTCTGTTCTCCCAACAGTGACGATGGGTCCATTACAAAAAATAACAAGTATTTAAAGACCACAGGGTAAAACATCCCTGTGGGAATTATCAACCACTGTTTACAAAAAATCTGGGAATAATCTCCCAAGTCTCTATTCCTGACTAAAGCTAACAACCTATAACAAAACTATATCACAAAAGTATCTCCTAAACTGCCACAACATATCCAATTGGTCATTGAAATTCGTATGCACCTGAAAGTGGACAAGAATGGACAAGTTTAGATGATATTTTATTTGTAAAACTAACAAAATTCAAAATCTTAAGACTAGCTACATAATCTTGCGATTCTGTAGCTGGTCTAATTTGAAAACAAAATCGTTTTAAATCCATCCAAAACTAACAGAAATATATTCGAATTATTAAACCAAATCTTTAATTGCTAATTGGAAACAAAGCAAATCGTCCATGCCAGAAGCGACCAAATCTTTATGCCAATTTGAAACAGACAGTAATCACGTTTCATTAACTGAATGGTAACAGAGATACATGCAATCTCTTCAACACTTGTTATTACCAATTTGGAGCAGACAGAATCGTTTAGACAATTCGAAACCAATGAAATCATTTTCATGAATCAATTTCAATCGACACAAACTGTAACCGATCAAACAAATCATTCATATTCATTTAATACAAACACAATATTTTATATCGACTCAGAAATTAACAAAATTGTTTTTAAATCCAAAACTAACAGAGTTGTTTTTTCGAATCAATAGATTACATTGTATTTATGAAACCAATCTCTGATATTGATGCATTGGATACGTAAAGGATCATGCTAATTCAAGCATACTGAATCGTCTCAAAATCAAACCAAAAGAAATGAATCGAACTATATTAGAGCTGACACAATCGATATGTTAATGCAAAATCATATCAATCAAAACATAGCTGTGTTCGAGTTTAGCAAACAAATATTTTGTACATGATTCATAACGATATCATTTTTGGTAAAATGAAAATAATAGAACCATTTTGAATCTATTAACATGAACATAACCAATTGAAAGCAAACCCAATCAGTTATATTAATTCAAACCAACTCATAAAACAAAATCGATGTTGAAATACATACCTGGGCAGTAAGAAAATGATCAGGATAACTTTGAATTGACAAAGGCCGTTGCTGCTTCGACATTTTTGAAGACAATTGAACCAGTGGTTTTTTGTTTCTTCTCATTGGCTTGTAGCCTGTCGTTCTCCTTTGACAGGATTGTCACCCATTCCTCTAATGATTTGATCTTAGATTGAAACAGGGGGACGTCCGTGTAGTAACGTTCAAGCCAGGAATTGTAGTGGGTACATGGTGATTGATCAGGCTTTGACATCAAAGGCGAGGGCTCTTTCAAGTTACCAGGGGCGTCACTATGAAGCTTAATTCCTGAGAATTTAGGATCATTCTTGAGGCACGGAGGTAAGTTGGAAACATAGTCATAGGGTTCCATAGAGCATAGGCCATGAGAATAGGGGTATTCCTTAGCTAGGAAACGTTCAATTTCGGAGTCTGAGTCCTCGCTCAACACTATTGGCTTCTGGTCAACGTTTTGCTTGGGTTTGTTCCTAGCACATCTGGATATCCATCATGCGTTCTTCTTTACCTTACTGTTGACACCAGTATCACCTTTGCCTTTCTTCCTCACAGGCCTTTTGATGGCCTTAGTATTATCTTTAGTACACGTGTCGGCCATGGTATCAGGTAGGTCAAGGTTGGGGCAATCCGAGGGTTTGACAAGGGGTAGAAGGATATGAAGTGGCACGGCTAGTCCAACCAGAGTTTCAGTAACCACAACCTTGTCCACTTGGACTCAGGAGTGGCAAAGCCATTCCTTGATAGGAAGGCTTGCCAACAGTCACCACTAAGGCTTAAATGATGAACGATAATGACTTTGATCAAGCACTGATGGAAAAGGATTCTATCAGCCTTCTCACTCTTGAATCCTTTGGACATCTTGTACAGACTACGCAAGAGATAATGTGGCATATTCAGAGGGTAGCCTATAAAATTCATCAATAACTGAAGATGATACAGAAATACCAAGCCATAACGACCTTCCCAGGTCACAAACTGCTTAACAATTTCCAAAAGATCGTGCCACCTGGGTTTGAGGGTAGTGATAGGCATACCTCTATCACAACTAACAATCTTTCTAGATGTGAATAGGAGCGACCACAACACCTCGTCTACTTTGGAATTTTTAAACCACCTTTTCCCTATAGCTGGTAGTCCTGTAGCTGAGCTTAGGAATTCCTCATTCATCTCGAGTTGTATGTCTCTGAACTTAGCCCTGCATCCGTCGAAGGTGAGGGCAAACTGTTGGGCAACCGAAAGGTTGAAACCCTCAAATCTTTGGATAAACACTAGCCAGCCACCATTTTCCAAATCCTTACGAGCATTGTCGAACAACAAGATTGTTTGGCTACCATTTGGCTCTATGCACACCACAGGTGCCATAGACGAGAGCACACAGTGAGCCGGGTGAACGGCCAAGGGTTTGGACAGGGTATTCACAGGATCAAATAGCTCACAGACTTCCCGGAAACCAACAGAGTTAACCCGGGATAGGAGGAAGTCATTAATGCCAAAGTGTGCGGGGGTGGTGGAACTAAATCAACCCATGAAAAACAGTCATATCCAACTATACAATCGACGATGCATATGGTGATTCAAATCACTATTACAATGTCAATAAAACAACCATTGAAAACTATGATGAGTCAACTCGGGTGTTTTCACAAGCATTAGTATTTGCATGGTTTTAAAATCAAAACAATGTTTCGAATATAGCACCAAGGATTCAATGATAAAACATATGCTTTGTATGAAACCATTGAATTAAGGGTTTAGTCACCATGTTAATTTGTTGATACGAAACCATTGGATTCGATCAAAAGCAATCAAACCACCATTGACTGAAGGATTGAATCACACTCATTAGAATACCATCATAGTCTCATAAAAATGAAATCATATTAACATAAAAAAAATGTCAAATGAGTAAGGTTTTGGTGTCTTGTCAGCTGTGTGAACATAAATGAATTGGAAATGCAATGAACACATAGACAAGAGTGACCATAATAATGTAGTGACAATTTTAATGCCATTGACGTGACCTCGAAATCAAAGTTTTCATACTTGCAGTCGTGAAAACGAGAACAAAGGCAGGTGTGCAAATGCGCAAAATAATAGTGTTGTTTTATTCAAATATTTCGATGAAAATCAAGGGTTCCAAAACACTTGTGTGGGCAGCTTATAAAGATAGGATAAAAATATGAAATGGTTGCCAACAAGTCTCTGAGATAAATATAAAATATGACAACATGAGTTCCCCAGACAAGGTCATATTTCATAAACACACCAGTGACATGCTATATTATGATTACCTAAGATTAAGTTGAGGCAAGAAAAAGCATCTAACAGATCTTGGAAGACTCAGGTCAAGAGGTTGGAATCTGAAGGCCCCCAAGTGTTGAAATCCTCATTGGATGAGAAAGACAAATTAATTCAGAGTTTGAAGAAGAAATTGAAAATGCCTGCTATAGATCATCCAAAAACAACAGAATTGGTTGCTCTACAACTCGAAAAGGAAACACTTTGTTAAGAGACATTGGAATACAAGGCTAGGGTGTTGCATCTAGAACAAGAAAATGTGAAATGGTCACAAGAGCAGACAAAATTGCTAAACAAGGCTGTAGTTGCAACTCCTACTGCAAAAGTTGGGTCAAACACTGAAGGACTTGTCCAAGCTATGTCACAAGTTATCCCTAAAGAAGGAGAAATCAAAGGGCTGAAATGAAGCATAGAGAAATTAAAGTAGGAATTGCATGCAAAGGATGAAAGGATAAAATATCTAGAAGAAATTGCAAATTTTCTAGAAGAAGGGAAAGCACCTGAAGATCTACCAACCAATAAACGAAAAACACTAGCCACGAAAGTTGCACCATTAACTCTCATGAATGGATATCCTTACAAGCTAGGAATCTATAACATTCTGCGAAGATGTGCATTGGAGAATGAACATGAAGACATAATTAACAAAGCACACACATGCCCAGCGGGAGGTCGCTTTCAAGACAACATGACAGCTAGGAAAATCCTTCAAGACAGTCTTTGGTGGACGAATTTACATAAATATTGTCGAGAACAAGTAAATAAATGAGACAAGTGTCAAAGGTTAGGCCAACCACTATGGAAGAGTGAAATTACCTTGCACTCAACAAACCCCAATTTATAGTTTGAAATCTGGGCTATTGATTTTGTTAGTCTTTTCCCCAAAAGAGAAAAAATGCCGGGAGAAAAATACTTTATTAGAGTCATCGAATACTTAACAAATTTAGAAGAATTAGTTCCTGAGGTGTAAGACAGTCAATGACAGAGTGTGTTTTTAAGCCACTCCGTGATGTTAAAGTCACCGGTTCGAAACCTACACGGACAAAAAATCCAGCCATGTTAAGGGTTGGTGTGGCTCATTCCGGGTGCGATCCCTGGGTGATTTTGATGGATTATATGCCCTTGAGTCATGGTTTCTTAGCCACATTTTATTCCCACAGGTCTCAGAAAAATAACAAAAAAAAAAAAAAGTTGGCAGAAGCAGAATCAGTCGAGAACTGTACAAAGGAAACATCTGCAAAATTTCTTTACGAAAAATAATAACTAGATTCTACCGTCCCTTAAAAATAATCAATGATCAAGGAACCCACTTCATCAATATTACAATCTAAGTATTTCTAAAGAAATTCATGATCTACCATAGAAAAACAATTGCGTATCACCCACAAGCTAATGGATTCGTCAAATCTTTTAACAAAACACTACATAAGGGCCTCATGAAAATATGGTGTCTTGACAGAGACGATTTGGATGACAAAGTTCCAACAATACTATGGGAACATAGAACAACATACAAAATATCAACTGGCCAAATTCCCTTTAAATTAGTTTACGGTCAAGAAGTAATGATCCCACTACATTTCTCCGTAGTCTAAAAGTTCTAAGAAATGACTCTTTTTTGGAGATATTTTCTAGGGACCTTTGCCCAAAATCCGACTATAACTTGCTAGATCCACATATTTGAGTGATTATTTTTGTATAATCCGAGTGTCTCAATGGTTTTTCATCATGATGAATCCATTTCTACATTAAAAAATGGATTTTAAACAACAAAAAATACTGATTTCATGCAGATTTATGTCTCCAGATTCCGACGAAAAAAGCCATTTCGTAGAACAACTAGACAATGCCCTACATTTCTATGCAAACTAAGGTCGCATAACTTCTATTTTATAATTCATGCTAAATATAAGACAACATTTCTACCAACTTAACCAATTAGAATAAGAAAGGATACTGGCACAACAACATCAACAAATTCATAAAAGCCAACAAAACTCCTGGCATGATCGCAACATTAAGAAGAAAGAAATAAATAATGGAGAATTGGTACTAATATATGATAGTCAAGTAAAAGGTAAACTAAGAAAGAAAGAGACTGCATGGTTAGGTCTGTACATGGTTGAAGAAATATGATCTTCAGGAGATATACAGTTGAAAACTCTCCAAGGGAACCCTTTCAATAAATTCATCAATGGGGATCATCTGAAAAGATATCACACATAATTGTCTAAAAGTCGTGCCAACGAAAAATTCCTTGGGGGGTGTCAGTAGGACCCAACTTGGTTGAAAACCTTTGAGGTAAGATGAGTTGAAAGTAAAGCTAATGGAGAAAAATAAAAATAAAATAAAGACAGGACAACACAATAAGACTAAAATGAAGATTAAGAACACACAAATCAAGAAATCAAAATTAAGGAAGCAATAAACAAGTTGGTTACTAGAATTAGGTACAAAAAAATTAACGACCAACTATAAATCATATGAACAACTAGAAACACATCCATTCACACCAAAATATTCAAATATGAGAAGAGAAAAGAGTCCCTGGGAAACAATCATAGAGGAAACCTATAAATTAAGAGCAAGTTCTGCACCTAGACAAGATTTGCGCCATTACCTAAACAAGTGAACCATTCGATCGATCAAAAGAGAATAACATCATTCAAATGAAAAAAAAAACTCATAAATGTGAATTCCGAAGATCAAGCGAGCGAGAAAAATTTCAAATAAGCGAGCATGCAAACAAGATTTCAAGAAAACAAGATTATCCTAACCAAAGAAAGAATGTGTTCAAAAGGCTGAGCATTCATTGAATTGATAGGAAAGAAGAAAGTGACATGGTCAGACCCTTCGACCGAAGGTCCCCAACCACCTAGAAAGATTGACCTGACCAAGCAAATATTACACAAGTTTAGCGCACACCCTGAGGAACTAAAATCGACAGAGTCGATGTGACTAAGCTGCGAGAATGGATTAATGTCATTAATGCTCGATAGTACAAACTTGACCGCTAGGCCAACATCGACTTAAAATTCACCTCACACCAACAAATTTTTAATCTTGACACCAACATTCAGGTGGACGAATTAATATCCTCGCTGACAAAATTAAAGTCCTTGCTCCATCTCCTGCCTATAAATTTGGATGAGGCATACGGCTTCGCCTCACTTATGTTTACACCTGAGAACTCACATAATCAAATAAAATAACTCCCAGGTACACATTTGAGCCTCAAACTCAAGAAAAAACAATCTGAACTCCAAGAATACACATAAATGCGAAGAATGAGAGGCCAGTTCGAAGATTTACTGGTTGAACCAAGAATAAATACCAAGTTTGATAAAACTAGTGCGACTGAGTTGCAATCCCACATGGAAAATATTCATAGCGCTCGTATAGAAGAGATTGATTGGTCTAACATTGGAAAAACTTCATGGAATGGGGGATGCAAGCTGATACATGGAAATAAGAGATCAATTTCCTCGAGGCAACAAACATCCGACATTTCCTAGGTGCACCCCAAGTTGCAGACTTTGATGGGTGGAAAGAAGAAGTTTCCAAATGTATTGTCATTAAATACCATAATGGCCATATGTGGCTATATTTCTTAGTCGGGATCATGGGAGGCATGATCCACAAAAATTACAAGAATTACGCATGGGCGCACCTTAGTCCCAAAAATGTTGAACCCTAACGACTAGATTCAGGCTCTCACCCGAGGGACACCAACAAATAATTCGAAAGGGTTGTTGATAAAAAAAATCACGAATCTCCATGCCAAATGGACATGAATCATAGTGTTGTTGTGTGTGATGACCATAGGTCAAGAGTTTGACGTGAAGCTTACAATGCTAGATGCCAGTGGCCAAATCTTCCATATGGAGGTGTAATTTGATTGGGAAGATCACTGTAATACCCCTAAGTCGAACCCAATTGTAAATGTAAATACAAATGTATGTAATCTAGTGAGATTTTTGACATCATGTTTGTATGCACCTTCCATGGTATAGTGTGCACATGCATTACATAGTAAAATGATGAAGTGTGCACATCCCAGGATACCGCGCACAACAACTTAAGTGTGTGCAATTTTGAGGCCAGGGAGCCTTTGTGTATATGCTATGTTTTATAGGCTAGTGAGCCAGTTTTGTGATGATCAGGCCAGAGAGCCTAGATGTTAAAGGCCAGTGAGCCTATTTTTGTATATGTCGCATAATTAATATAAAATGCATCGCTGCACGTAGACCGACCATGATAAAAGAGTATGGGGGACTAAACTCCACTAGTTNGGGGGGGGGCTAAAAGTTAAGAAAAAGGGCTAAGATAGGGAGGTTAATCCAAAATGAATATTATATAAATATTCCTTAAATCATAAAGTATGGATAATTATTTTATTCTAAGTTCTAAGAATGGGGACAAGTGGGTCAAAGTAGCTCCCAACATGACAAGTGTCAAGTTGGGAACATGCATACATATAGATTGGAATTAGTTCATTTTCCCATCATTCAATCATGCATGCAATCATTCCATGATCATTCACTCACTCAGTGATTTGTCCTCTGTACCTTCTTGTCATTGTACCTGAACTTGTATCCGTACCCATACCTATTTGTGTACCTAGTTAGCTTGGGAGATGGACTGAAGAAGCGGGTTGTCAGGCCCGTGAGAAATATCTCTGGGTGAGAGAATTGTTGGGAATTGATTTCCTGAAGGTGCCAAACTGCAACTACAGGGATCTAAGAATTCCTTTCCGGCCTATTGCTAAATCTCGGAAAGGAAGTGGGGCAGCCAAAGGGTTGTTAAGCAAAGAAGGGGCACACTTCTTGGGTTGGGAAAAGCATGTGGGGAATGAGGGACTGTAGGATGTTAGTTTGAGTTGGCACCTGTGACAAAGTTTATCCTGTTGTCTATGATACATCATCCTAGTTAAGAATCCCTTTACCCGGGTGGAGTTTAGTCCCAGCTTGGGGGTGACCCATTGTTGAGAGTGATGAGGAGTGTGGTCTAAGGCTGGGAGGTTCGTGGAAGGTCTGCACACAGTTGGTGATATTATTACCAAGCTAAGTGTCAATTGTGCAATAAATTACATCCTACATTATTATTTACGTGTTTATTTTTATGGGTTTATCTTATGTGTGGTTTATAATTGTCTTTATATTTATGGGTATTGCTTGTATATGATGCATGTATATGTTTACTGTTATTTCAGTATGAATCCGTGCATTTACAAAATGTATTTGTCTGTTTACGTTTTATATATAAAGTTCTGCAATAGTTCTATATGTATATGTTTTAATTGCATTCAATTTGAAACATTTATGTTGCATAGCTCAGTTGGATGTTGGGTATGTTACAGTATGTCGAGCAGAGAATGAAAGCATTTTCTGGAGTAGCATGGCTCGACCTGGGTGGCCGAGAATGTTACAATATGGTATTAGATCTTCCGTTTTCAACACTGAGCCTGGATGGGACGAGTAAGTTGAGTGGAAGCAAAATTTCACAGAGGATTGATTTTGAAGTGGCCAAATTTCAGGTTGCAGAGCGTCCATGGTAAAAAAGTAACAACAATTGCACGGAATTGGGAAAAATCCCCAATTTATGTTGTTAAATTCATGGGAAAATTGAGAAATTTGGCCATGTGGTGAGATATTCTTGATTTAATATATGTTCTAGAAAATTCAGACCTGGAACTTGTTGAATTTGAAGTTACATGAAGCCATGACAGATGGAGCGAAATTAGTTGATTAAAATTCTCAAATTGTGAATTGAATGTGGGAAAAATTCATTCCAGAAATGTCAACCCACAACGATTTGTTTTTGCAGAGGTTGAACTGTTTTTATCGGGGTGAAATTGAACAAATTTCATAGTTTCAGAATGTCTATGGTTCCCATTCAGAAAAAGAAAAAGCCCCAATTTCTGCAGCGGAATTCACGAGGAATTGATGCGCATAAAAATGAATGTGCTCGGGTAGGCTCACCAAAAATGCATGATGCATAGTGAAAATCTTGTGATATATAAAATTGGGTGTTGTGCGGAACAATATTGGCGTGTGAGTACACATGCTAAAATTTGGTGCCGCATGGAAAAACATTGGTGTGGGGTGCGTGCACTAAAATTTGCCGTCGTGTGAAAAATATTGGTGTGCGGGTGCGCACACTAAAATTTGGCACCATGTAGAGAAATAATGGTGTGCAGGTGCGTGCACTAAAATTTGGCACCGCATGGAGAAATATTGGCATGCGGGTGCGTGCGCTAAATAAAGCATTGTGCGATGCAGATTGAGTGACGCATGCATAATAATGACACCTGTTGTGCACACACATAATAATGGAGTGCATGGTGTGCACAGTATTGACATATCGTAGATGAATTTTGTTGATGCGTGCGCAATGTGGGTTTATGTTGTCGCAGGACAATTTAGTTAATGGTGCATGCAGAGTACTGGTGCACGGGTGGGGCATACTAAAATTTGGCGTAGTGCATTGCGTAGAGTAAAATGCACACGAAATATTAGCGTGTGACATAAAAATGGCGCATGACAAATAAAAAGAGCTCGCAATAGGTATTAGTGGAAGAACCAAAATTATGCACGGTGGATATTGGCGTGCAACACAAAAGTAGTGTACACCAGTTATTGACACAACAAAGAAGTGATGCATGATAGTTATAGATGCGTAGAGCATGAATTACCTTGTGGTGTTGCTGCGCATGCTAAATATGAATGTACATGTTTAAATTTTTGCACGCGAATTCGTTTGGATGGTGAACAACAATAGAAAGCCAACGAATTTCCGCGACATTTTATAATGTTTGAGCGTCATCTTTTTGAAGCGCGTTTTTGAGGCCCTTAAAAGTGTTTTTAGCTACTCAAAAAGCACAAGAATATAGTGTACCAAGGTACACATTGTCTCTATAGATCAAATGAAAAAATCTCATAGAGAGCTTTCTAATGGTGTAAACCATTCGTCAAACAAAGATTTTATGAGAAATTTACAACACAAACAATGGAGGGTAAATTTTAAGACCCAACCAACTTCGAAGAGCCATAATTTTCTTATTTGAAATTAGATTGAGGCACAGGAGAAGTCAATGGAAATATATTGAACCATAGAAGACAGTCCTAGAGATGAATTAAATTTTTGGGCATGTTAAAAATGTTAAAAATGGCAAAGAAGGTACCTGTAGCATTCTAGACCAAAAACACAAATTGGTCCAGAACTTCAACAAGTTGTAACTAGCATCCCAGAACCCAGAAATAGGTGAAAATTGGATAGACTATCCAAAATATATATATGAAGAAACCCAATTGAGATCCTAAGAAAAATC
The DNA here is from genome assembly GCA_009831015.1 of Picea engelmannii. Taxonomy (NCBI): domain Eukaryota; kingdom Viridiplantae; phylum Streptophyta; class Pinopsida; order Pinales; family Pinaceae; genus Picea; species Picea engelmannii. The sequence goes on along the minus strand of ML785652.1, from coordinate 238,667 downwards.
GAATGGATTAGGTTCCAAAAAAATGCATGATTACAACACAGAGTTACACCAAGTGGAAGTGTGAATAGAAAAATTAATGGGCAATTTTTCAAATAACCATAAATTTCTGCTCAAGACTCAAAATTGAGCAAAGTTGAGCATGGGAGAAGGTTTTGGAAAGGTGTTTGACAATAGAATATAAATATTCACCAAGTAAATTGATCTGAGCATTCGATTTTTCAGGAAATCAGAAGGAAGAATTTACATCTATCAACTCAAGGGAAATGAATCCATGTGGTGGGATCAACTTGTGAAGGTGAAACACATTAAAGAGTAAAGTGTTACTCGGAGGGAATTCAAGAAGTATTTTGAGAAGAAATACTTGACTAAGAGATACTATGACAAGAAAATGAAAGAGCTCTTTGAACTCAATCTTGGGAGTATGACCATGGATGAATATCATAGAAGGTTTTTAGAACTACCGAAGTATGTTTCTTTCATCAAGGATGAGACAATTAATATTCAAAGGTATTTGAGTGGATTGCCATCATTCATCAGTGAAAAAATACAATGTGATGATCCAAAAAAATTGGAGGAGACCACAAGGTGAGCTAAATGCCTATATGATTAGCAAAAATCAAGGCCAACTTTCCAAAAAGATTGGGAAGACAAAAACAAATTCAATATGGATCAGAGGAAGAAGGGAACTAAGCCACCATTCTTTATAAATAATCCTTAGGGACAACCAACTTCTAGAGAACTCAAAATGATTGAGGCAGGGGGTCAAAGGTTAAGGAAACCACCTATTCAATGTTGGGGTTGTAAAGGAGATCATATGTTCATATATTTTCCTCACAGAGGTGAAATAGTGAGGGTTGTTCACAATGTACAACAATATGAAATAATGGAGGACATGGACATAAATGTACCAAGGATATATGTAGCCCTGGACAATAAGAACGAAGAGTATCAGTCACATATGATTGAAGTGGAAGGTATGATCAACAACCAAACCATTGCTATTTTAATTGATTCAGGAGCTATTCATAGTTATGTAGATCCTAAGATGGCAGAAAGTTTGAATTTGCCAAGAAATAAGCATGGAAAATCTTGGTTGGTGCAACTGGCTACCAGAGCCAAAAGAAAAGTTAATGAGATGGTCAAGTCATGTCTTATGGACATGAATGGACTGAACACCAGGGAAGATTTGAACATCTTTCCTTTAGGTTCCTATGACTGTTTAATTGGGATGGTTTGGTTGGACCAACATCATGCTATCCTATACTGTCATAACAAGGCATTTACTTGCTTGGATGAAGAAGGGAACCTAAGGAAAGTGTAGGGAGTTTCCAGGGTAGTAACCATCAGATAAATTTCAACATTGCAGCTGAAGAAATGTTACATAAAAGGGTGTAAAATATTTGCAGCACATATGGAAGAGACACCTAAAGATAAGCTGTCAAATATTGAAGATTATGCAGTCCTAAAAGAGTTTGAAGATGTGTTTAAGGAAATACCAAGATTACCCCGTAAAAGAGACATTTATTTCTCCATATATTTGATGCTTGGAGCAGCTCCAATATCAAAGACTCCTTACATGATGAGTACATCGGAATTGAAGGAGTTTCAAATGCAACTTGAGGATATTCTGAAGAAGGGGTATATACGCCCAAGTGTGTCACCTTGGGGTGCCCCAGTTTTATTTGTGAAGAAAAAGGATGGAACATTGAGACTATGCATTGATTTCAGACAGTTGAACAAAGTGACTGTAAAGAAAAAGTATCCTCTTCCAAGGATTGATGATATCTTTGATAAATTGAAGGATTCAAATATATTTTCAAAGATAAATCTCAGGTCAGGATACCATGAGGTAAGGATTAAAGAGGAAGATATCAAAAATACCACCTTTAGGACAAGGTATGGTCATTATGAGTTCACAGTGGTGCCCTTTGGATTATCAAACTCACCAGTTGTCTTCATGTGTTTAATGAATGATATTTTCAAAGAATACTTAGATAAGTTTGTCATTGTATTTTTAGATGTCATTCTTATATATTCTAAATCAGAGGAAGAGAATGAAAAACACTTGAGGATGGTATTACAAGTATTAAGGGAGCATCAGTTGTATGCCAAATTGAGCATGTGCTCATTTTATCAGAAGCAAATTCATTAATTGGGGCATATCATTTCAGAGGATGGGATAGGAGTGGATCCTGAGAAGATAGAATCCATTAGAGAATGGTCAGTGCCAAAGAATGTGACATAGGTCATATCATTCATGGGCCTTGCAGACTACTATAGAAGATTTATTAAAGGATTCTCAAAGATTGCACACCCTATCACTTCCTTGCAAAAGAAGGGTGTAAAGTTTCAGTGGAAATTGGATTGTGAAAAGAGTTTCAAACACCTGAAACAATTATTAACAAGTACTCCAATACTAAGTATTGCAGACCCAAATGAAGACTTCATTGTATGCTTAGATGCATGTAAAGAAGGACTTGGGAGTCCTCACTCAAAATGGGTTTGTTAAATGTTATGAATCAATGAAGTTGAAGGAGCATGAAAGACACTATGCCGCTCATGATTTGGTGTTGGAAGCCATAGTGGATGCCTTGAGGAAATGGAGACACTACCTCATGGGGAAAATGTTTGAGCTGAGGACAGACCATAATGGTTTGAAATATTTATTTGATCATCCAACTCTAAATGCTAGGCAAAGCAAATGGTTAGAATTTCTCAGTGAATATGACTTTGAGATTAAGCATATCAAGGGGACATAGAACAAAGTGGCTGATGCACTCAATAGAAGAGTGCATGAATTGCATGCTGCAACCATTAGCATGTACCAATCAGATTTGAAAGACATAATTTTAGAGGTTGCAAAATTAGATTTGAAATACAAGGAATTAGTGGCAAAATAACAACAAGGTAATTTGCAACAGAAAATTGAAGAATACAAGCTATATAATGATGAAATTATCATGTACAGGGGAATAATTTATGTACCAAATTCCCAGGAATTGAAAAATATGATATTGAGAAAAATGCATAATGTACCTTATGCTGGGCACCCAGGTTATCAGAAAACTATTGCAGCTGTCAAGAGCCAATATTATTGGCCAGGAATGAAGAAAGGAGTTGTTGATTTTATTGCCAAATGTTTGGAATGTCAAAAGGTAAAGGATGAACATAGACACCCAGCTGGGTTGCTACAACCATTACCCATTCCTGAGTGGAAATGTGAAGTTGTAACAATGCATTTCATCACCAAACTGCCTAGAACAAACAAGCAACATGATTCTATCATGGTAGTGGTGGATAAGCTTACTAAAGCTACCCATTTTATTCCAGTTAAGCTCACTCACAAGGAAACCAACATTGCTGATGTTTAAATGAGAGAAATTGCTCGATTACATGGCATAAACAAAGACAATTGTGTATGACAGAGATCCAAAATTTACCTCAAATTTTTGGAAAGGATTATTTAATGGATTTGGAACAAATTTGAATTTTAGTACATCTTATCATCCAGAATCAGATGGACAAACATAGAGGGTGAATCAAGTGATCGAGGATATGTTGAGGATGTATGTGATGGATAAACCATCAAAATGGGAAGACTACCTACACTTAGTAGAGTTTTCTTATAACAATGGGTACCAAACATCTCTAAAGATGAGCCCATTTGAGGAACTTTATGGCAGAAAGTGAAACACACTGGTAAGTTGGGATAACCCAGCAGATAGAGTAGTGATTGGGCCAGATTTACTCAGGGAAATGGATGAGAAAATGTTAAAAAAAAAAAATTAAAGGCTTCCCAAGACATGCAGAAAAGCTATGTTGATAAGGGCAGAACTCACAGGGAATTTAAAGTGGGGGACCATGTATTCTTGAAAGTTAAGGCCAACATAAGTTCCATGGAGTTGGGAAATTGTTCAAAGTTGTCATCTTGCTATTGTGGGCCATTTGAGATCCTAGAGAGGATTTGCCCAATATATTATATGATTTCATTGCCTGGATCTATGCCTGTTCATAATGTATTCCATGCAAAATTGCTCAAGAAATATATACCTGATGCTAATCATGTTATTGATTGGAATGTGATTCAGGTGGAGCAAGAAGGTGCTTTCTAAGTGCATCTGGTATGCATTTTGGAATGGAAAATCAAACAGCTCCGGAATTGATCCATAGGGCTTGTAAAGGTCCAATGGACCTGGTACGGTCCCAAGGACGCTACTTGGGAGCATGAGGATGCAATGTGGGCAGAATACCCACATCTTTTTGAGGATTTTTGATTTTTTTTTTTATATGTGTACATAATGCACCGAGGACAGTGCATAAATAAGGGGAGGGGATTGTAATACCCCTAGGCTGAACCCAATTGTAAATGTAAATACGAATGCATGTAAGCTGGTGAGCTGTTTGACATCATTTTTTTATGCACCTTCCATGGTATAGTGTGCGCATGCACTGTGCGGTAAAATGATGAAGTGTGCACATCCCACGATACCACATGCAACAACTTAAGTGTGCATGATTTTGAGGCCAGGGAGCCTTTGTGCATATGCTATGTTTTATAGGCTGGTGAGCCAATTTTGTTATGATTAGGCCAAAGAGCCTATATGTTAAAGGCCAGTGAGCCTATTTTTGTATATGTCGCATCATTAATATAAACTACATCGCTGCACGCAGACCAACCATGATAAAAGAGTATGGGGGACTAAACTCCACTAGTTGGGGAAAGGGGGGGGTAAAAGTTAAGAAACTAGGCTAATATAGGGAGCTTAAGCCAAAACGGAATATTATATTAATATTCCTTAAATCATAAAGTATGGATAATTATTTTATCCTAAGTTCTAAGGATGGAGACAAGTGGGAAAAATTAGCTCCCAACATGACAAGTGTCACATTGGGAACATGCATACATATAGTTTGGACTTAGCTCATTTTCCCTTTATTCAATCATGCATTCAATAATCCCATGATCATTCACTCACTCAGTCAATTCTCCTTCGTACCTTCTTGTCACTGTACCTGAACCTGTATCCGTACCCATACATGTTTCTGTACCTTGTTAGCTTGGGAGTTGGACTAAAGAAGTGGGTTGTCAGGCTTGTGAGAAATCTCTCTAGGTGAGAGAATTGCTGGGAATTGATTTCCTAAAGGTGCTAAACTGTAGCTATAGGGCTCTGAGACTTCCTGTTTGGCCTGTTGCTGAAGCTTGGAAAGGAAGTGGGGCAACCGAAGGATTGTTGAGTAGAGAAGGGGAACACTGCCTAGGGTGGGACAAGCATATGGGGAATGAGGGACTGTAGGATTTTATTTTGAGTTGGCACCTATGACAGAGTCTGTCCTGTTGTCTATGATACATCATCCTGGTTAGGAATCCCTTTACTCGGGTGGCGTTTAGTCCCAACTTAGGGGTGACCCACTTCTGAGAGTGATGAGAAGTGTGGTATAAGGCTGGGAGTTTCGTGGAAGGTCTACATGTAGTTGGTGATATTCTTACCAAGATAAGTTTCAATTGTGCAATAAATTACATGCTGCATTATTATTTACGTGCTTATTTTTATGGGTTTATCTTATGTGTGGTTTATAACTATATTTGTATTTATGGGTATTGTCTATATATGATGCATGTATATGTTTACTGTTATTCCAGTATGAATCTGTGCATTTACAAAATGTATTTGTCTGTTTACATTTTATATATAAAGTTCCACAAGAGTTCTGTGTGTATATGTTTTAATTTCATTTAGTTCAAAATTTTTATGTTGCATAGCTTAGTTGGATGCTAGGTATGTTACAATATGTTGAGCAGAGAATGAAAGCATTTTTTGGAGTAGCATGGATCGACCTGGGTGGCCCGAGATATTACAATCACCTTGTTGCACTAATTAAAAGCAACTACAAATATTTCCAAGAGAATGGAAGAACAATCAAATTCCCTTCATTTCTAATCTAGATCACCATGAGCCAAGTAGGACATGTTGAAGAACCTGCATTCACTGCATGGGAGACCCCAACCATGTGTAATTTCATGGATTTTTCTTCAGGAATAGTCAGATAATCCGACTCCATTTCTGCCAACATCATGTTTAAATGATGGGTAAATTATGTGAAAAATGTATCTCATAAGTGGGGAGTCGAACATAAAATTTGAAGGGAATTACCACCAAGTTCGCATATTCAACTTAGCTTGGACTCCACCACACTTTGGTGTGGAGTCGCTGGACACCTGACCCCTGCAGAGCTTGAATATAGGCTGAAAAAGTACCAAATTTTCTGGGAGATCGACCGACAGTTGGGATTTCAAACTCAAATTCCACAAGAGGTACTAAGTGACAACCGATCCATTTTGACACATTTGATAGATGGAGAGTAGGAAGAAGAAATATAAGCACCCTTGTACAAAATTTCATTTGTTGCATATCTCAACAAAGAAAAAGGAATGCCAACAAAATAAACGCCGACCAAGAAAAGATAACATGAAAGATAATCTAAGGGTATGAAAGAAATTGACCCTAACACAGTGCTATAAGATGTTGATATTATTTGGAAGGAAATGTTTAAGTCAAACATGAATCTTGATTTCAATGACCCTATGATAAGGGAAAAGCTAGCTCTATTCACCAGAAAAATAACTAAGAGGGTCCTCTAGACAAAAAAAGACCAAGCAACTACAAAGAATATCCTAAAATCAAGCAGTGTGATGCAATTCAAAGATTCTATGGAGACTCTCAATGTGAAGCATGATAAATCTAAGAAAACTAGAGTGGACTTAGAAAAGCATATTGAAATAAGGGAACAAAAAAAGCAAAGGCTGGAGGGTGAGTAAGATATAGATCGATTGACCCTAGTTCCATCACGACGGTCAAAGAGAATTCAACCTGACCCAAGAAAAAAACATGTCCCAAATAAGAAATGAACAAGAATAGGGACAATCGACCTCACAAGAGAATCTCTTCCTCCCAATGCTACTCGAATAATTGAAGCAATAAGAACAATATAGAAAATAATGAGACACAAAAAAAAAATTAGGAAAGGCTAATGACAAGTATCTTGTGAGGGAAAAAATTTCAACTCCCTAGTTCAAAGTCGCTAGTCATAAAGTGCATCACCCTCAGGGTCAAAGGACATAGACTATACAACAAAAAATGGAACCACCATGAACATTGTTACAATGGAAGAAACCATTTCTTATTTTACGCCACTAGGAGTAGGAGAATCAACATAGGTTGAAGGAGGAAGAAGCTTGAATATCCAGGGGTCAACCAATACTCCCCCTATACAGAAGTCAGGTGGCACACAACCAATAATTATACCTTTGGATAATACAAATTCATTAGAAAAATATCAAGAAGAAGAAAGGACAACTGGCCCACAAAATGTCCAAGAAATAGAGCAACACAAAGAAGGCAATGAGGGCCAATAGTCACTTCATAAATCAAATAATCCTCCATAAAATACTCCATCAGAAAGTCCTCACAAAGACTAGTCAGACCCTCTAGAATAGATTGGAAATACATAGCCTAAAAATATTCAAGATCAAGGCAAGGATGGAAACGAAAAGGATGCCCACACACAACCAGAGCCAGGACAACAAAATGACAAAAATCCAGAAAAAAAGGATTCCGACAAAGGCAATGGAGTCGGAAAATAAAACAACCATGAACATCAAAATAAACAATTAAGCATGAATAAGGAGATTATACACAAGAAGGATAAAAATCCAAAGGCTAGGATATTCACAACCTTCAAACCATTCGAGTTGACAACAACACTAGGAAAGACAATATTTGACCCAATGATCATGTCAGATGAATAGATGATGGACCTATATGACGAGGTATCCAAAGAAGCAACCAATATATGGAAGAAAGCTACACAAGATGGTGCATGAATTGTTGCAAGGAGGAATAAATAAAAACAAGTGCTAAAGGATGTTGTGCTATTAGCAAAGGAAAAATTGGGAATTGTTCAACTGACACAGAGAGTCGAACCACTAGCAACAATGAAACAACTAGTTGAAGCAGTAATAAGTATAGGTTCTAATAATCAAGAAGAAATCCACCATATATGACAGGAAAATAGGGAACTTAAATAGTTACACAACATGGCAGTGAGAAGCAATAAAGATGGAGTCGCTCAACAAACAACAACAATCCTGCATACAGAGTTTGGGAAATTCAAAAAAGTATGTCAAAAAATGGAGTAGGTTACATCACATGTAACAATGTTGCACACAGTCATAAACAAGTGACCGTCATACTTCGCCTCAACCTCTAGTAAACTAAAATCCCAGAGAACAATAATCGAGGAGTTAAAGAAAACAAGGGATATTACCACTGACTCTGAAAGTAAAGCATCCATAGAAACCGACATTGTGAAGGAAAAATAAACTAAGACATAACTAGTAAAGCATAATAAGGAATGGTTGAGAGATGACAGTAGAGCACAAACAAAAAAAGATCAAGCCCACAAAAATTTTGATTGGATCACACAAAAAACAAAGGATGATGAAGATAAATTCGACCCAAAGTTGATTGTGGTTCAGGAGGCATACCTAACCAACAAGTTGGATTTCTTGGGACAAGTAAAATAAATTGGAATTGAGGCACAAAACTCCATCGATGATTGGTTCTTGTTATCCTAGAATTTGTTTCACACAACCCTGACCATTTACCAAAAAACATTTGAAGGGTTACCACAACCATAATATTCGAAAGCTACATCGACCTACAAAAGGAACTTTTAATATTTCAATCCTTCAGTATCCGAGTTGAAGTTTCCAACTACCAACCATCAGTCAAGGACCCCAGAAGCATTCATGTAAGGATAAAAAGAATCCCATGTATAGGTAAAATAATGTACATTTCCTCAAAATGTAAGAATGCATGAATGGGAATTTACTCAAGAGAAAAATGACCAGACAAATCAACCAACAATTCAACCATGAACTAGCCGCAAAAAGACAAGAAAAAAGACTCAAAAAATGCTCGACGTCAATATTTATTCTTTTCTACTTCTCTTCTCATCCTCTTTTTTGTAAACAATTTTGTCAATGTAATAATCACACTCCCCCTTTGCTCGGGAGGAGAAAGGAAATGAGGGGGATTTGACTAGCCAAGTCAACTACAGTAGTCAGTTAGGAGAGTCAGTCGGATAGGTAGTTAGAGTCGACTGACTAAAACATTAAGGAATGTAACCAACTGGTAACAACATATCACACACATATATACATGACTATGTAATGAAATATAAAAAGAGGTTGTTCTGAATATAATATAATTCTTTGATGGTTTTCTCTTTCACCTCTCATGTATGTTTTTATGTCTATATATCCTTCTATATGATGTTTTAGTGTGTGTGTTTCTCTATGTAAGGATCTACCGATAACCCTTCTCTTACTTTCCCTTCAAATACAACACATTCCTTACAAATGTTACTTCGCAATTGAATAGAGTATTATTTCAGGGGGTCCTCTCTTATTGAGTTATTTAAACTTCATGGTTAATAGAATATTATTATGAAGAACCCTACACTTTACAATTAGAATTTCCACCATTGAAACTATGACAAATTTAACTCATCATTTGAAGAGGCAAGTTCATTTTGCAATTTGATTTCCCACTAAGAAGATTATGATAGATAATTGAAGGAATCTAGTACTTCTTGAATCCTTTTCTTTGCTTTTTTAGATGCATACAAATTATTATAAGTTCATGGTCAATCTGAGTCTTGTTACAAATATGTTTTCATTCCTTTGAAACAATTTCCCTTTGTGACCTAATTTCCCACCAATGAGGTTGTGAACATTTGAAGAATTGGTTCTTGTTTCTGTTGAAGTTACTAAGACAACTGAGAG
>ML785652.1:166429-221615 GCA_009831015.1 Picea engelmannii | reverse complement strand
CTTCCCTTGAACAAAAACTATTGATTATTTCTCATATATTGTGCATGGTGTATTGTGGTGTAACTCTTATACTATTGTTCATTGCTCATTGGATATAATTGAATGGTTTAAGTATAAGTTGAAAAAGGTTTTTAAATTGTACTTGATACCGATTCACTCCCCTCTCAGTATCAACAATATCCAAAAGGGGTCACTGCTAATGGTTTAGTAAAGATATCAGCTATCTATTCTGTGGAAGGAATATAATTCAGCTGAACCACTCTGTTTGTAACTTTTTCTCTAAGAAAATGATATTTTATTGGGATATGTTTAGTCTTGGAGTGAAGAACAGGATTCTTGGAGACACTAATGGCATTGGTGTTATCACAGTGAATTGTAATCAGAACAATATAGTTTACCTTCAAATCTGCAAGAGTTTGAATCATCCACAAAATCTGAGTGCAACAAGTAGCAGCAACAATGTACTCTACTTCTGTAGTTGATAAGGAAACAAATCCCTACTTCTTACTAATCCATGCTACCAACAAGTCACCCAGGAAGAAGGCACCTCCACTGGTCCTCTTTCTTTCATCCACACAATTTGCCCAATCTGCATCTGAATAAGAAGTTAACTAAAAATTATGATTTCTGGGATACCACAGACCATAAGTCATTGTTCCCTTCAAGTATTTGAATATCCTTGTGACAGCTACCAGATGACTTTGTTTAGGAGCAAACTGATAGCGACCTACCATTCCAACAACTTGCATTATATCAGGATGGGAAGATATGATGTACATAAGACTGCTTATCATTGATCGATATGTCCTTTGATCAACATCGGGTGACATGTCATCTTTACTAATCTTGCAACCAACCACCATAGGTGTACTAATAGGAGAGGAATCCTCCATCTGAAATTTCTTCAACATCTCTTTCAAATATTTTTCTTGAGAGATAAATGTTCCTGCAGAACTTTGATTTACTTGTAAACTAAGAAAATATGACAGTTCTCCTATCATGGAGATCTCAAACTCTGTTTGCATAGAGTTATCAAACCACTGGACAAATGATTCATTAGTACAACATAAAATAATATCATCTACATAAACCAAAACAACTAGTAAATTATCATCTTCAGACTTAATGTAGAGATTGCTATCAACAATACCTTTCTTGAACCCTTTGTCTTGTAAAAATTTGTCCAGTGTATAATACCAAGATCATGGTGCTTGTTTCAATCCATATAAGGCCTTCTTCAGCTTGCAAACATAATTATGATTATCTGTCAATGAGAATCCTTTAGGTCGCTCCATATATACTTCTTCCTCTAGATCTCCATTAAGAAAATATGACTTAACATCCATCTGATACACTTTAAAGTTCTTATGACATGAATATGCAAGGAACATTTTGATGGCCTCCAATCTTACCACTGGTGCAAAAGTTTCATCAAAGTCCTGACCTTTAACTTGTACATACCCTTTACAGACCAATCTGGCTTTATTTATAAAAACTTGTCCTTTTTCATTCATTTTATTCTTGAACACCCATTTGGAACCTATTGCATTCTTATCTTTGGGTCTAGGAACAAGCTCCCAAGTATTGTTCTTCTCAATCTGATCAAGCTCTTCATTCATAGCTCTAATCCAATCATCATGATGGCTAGCTTCATAAATGTTTTTAGGTTCAGTCATAGATAAAAAAGCAACATGAGATTGTTCTGAGTCTTTAATCAATTTCCTTCTTGTCTGAACTCCTTTATTTATATCTCCAATTATCTGATTTTCAGGATGATTCTTTCTAACAATTTTGAGAGGTGAGTTTGTTCTTTCTACTGATTTATGTCATCTTGAGTATTTGTATCTTCATCTGATTTAGATTCTTCTCTTTCTAATCCTTGGACCTGTTCATCTTCATCTTCAAATATACCTTTTGTTCTTGGTTCAACACTGCTTACATTTCTGACCGAGATTTCTTCATCAACTTTTATGTCTATACAATCAACTAGTTTATGCAACCTCTTATTGTAACATCTGTACCCTTTATTGTTTGTATCATAACCCAAGAAGATACCTTCATCAGCCCTGTCATCATATTTGCCAATATTTTCATCATTATTCTTAATATAACATTTACTCCCAAAGACTTTAAAATGCTTGATTGAAGCAGGTCTTCCAAACCATAGTTCACAAGGAGTTTTGTCACTGTGTGGTCTGAGATGTGCTTTGTTAAGGATATGAACAACTGCATGAATTTATTCCACCCAATATGTCTGAGGTATGTTCCTTTCATTCATCATTGATCTTTCCATTTGTTGTACTGATCTATTCTGCCTCTCAACAACTCCATTTTGTTGTGGAGTCCTTGGAATTGTGTACTCTCTTTTGATTCCATGTTTATCACATAACTCTTTGAAGTTCCATGAGCTAAACTCTCCTCCCCTATCAGACCTTACTTCCTTCAATCTTTTTCCTGTTTGATTCTCAGTTAGAGCCTTAAACACTTTGAATTTTTCAAATGCTTCAGATTTTTCTTTCAAAAAGGCAACCCATGTTAGTCTTGAATAATCATCAATAATCAACATAAAATAATTTTCTTTTCCTATACCTTCTTTCCTTGATGGTCCACATAAATCCATATGTACTAACTGGAGAGGTTTTTCTGTTGAAGGAAAGTTTTTAGATTTGAACTGAGTGCAAGTAAGTTTTCCTATCTAGCAAGGTTTACAAACATAATCATATGGCTTTGATATCTTTGGAAGATCCTTTACTACCCCACTATTTTTGAGCTTGATTATATGATCAAAATTTAAGTGTCCAAGTCTCCTATTACATAACCAACTTTCATCATACTTTCTTAAGTAACATTCTTCTTTTTCTTCTTTTAACACATAGACATTGTTTTCTGTTCTTATTCCTTTTGCAACTAGTTGTCCTGAATTCACAGATTTTATTCTACAATCTTTAGAGGTAAAAACGACTTCACATCCTCGATCACAGACTTGAATGACACTAAGAAGATTATGTTTCAGACCTTCTACAAACAACACATCTTGAGCTTTCACTTTTCCATTACTCAAACTTACCATCCCTTTACCTTTTATTTTTCCTGGTGCATCATTTCCAAAAGTTACATTCCCTGATTTTCTTTCACTTAGAGTTAGAAACTTACTTTTGTCTCCAGTCATATGTTTGGAACATGCACTGTCAATATACCAGGGATTATTTTCTCTTTGGGATGATAACACTAGTCTACACTTGTCATCTTCTTTCTTCTTCCAAATCTTGAAATTTTCAGCAGTAGGATTCAAATCTGGCTTAAAATTTCTTAAGCAATAATCTGCAGCTTTATGTCCATAGTTATGACAGATGTAACATTATGGTTCACTAAATAATAGATCGTAACTATTGTTATGCTTAACCTGCGTCCTTTTCCCAGCCATCACATGATTTATAGTCTGAGGTTGTTTGTTGCTTGGTTGTCTCGATCTTTGTTGTGGAAGATGGTTATTCGTTGAATATCTTGATTGTTCATATCTAAATCTTAAAGAACACTTTATAGCTTGTGACCAAAATTAGAGCAGAAAAAACAATAACCATAGAAAAAACCTTTGTACCTTGAAAAAGTTTGTCTTCTTTGAGGAGGTCGATTTCTTTCATGCCGATAATCTCTCTAATCTACATATTCGGTTCTGGTACTTTTTCTTTCATTCCTTCTTGGTGGCTGATTTTATTTCTTTGTTTCTGCAGAGTGACTGTTGTCAATGTTTGAGGATTTGACAAACTTGATAGGTTTTGTATTACTTGTATGATCACTACTTGATACTTCTTCATACCCCAAGCCAACTTTCAACTTTGGGTTTCTTTGCTGATTTAGAATGGAGGTTAATCCTTCTGAGTCTTTAATACTTGGTAGATTTTGGTGATACAATCCCTTAAAATTCTCCATTTCTTTTATGGTTTTTACTATCTCTTCTTCTAAGGCTTCACACCTCGCTTTCTTCTCTGACCACTGTTGTTTCAGTATGTCTTCTATTTTCTTTGCCTCTTCTAACTCCACTTTTAGTAGAGAAAAGTTTTCATCAAGTTTTTGACTATTCATTTTAAACTGCTTCAACAACTGTTTTTGTTTTCTCTTCTTACATCTGAGTCTGTCAATTTCTTCCAAAGAATTGATTAATTCAACTTCCATATCCACCACAACTTCTTCATCATCTATTTAACCTCTTGTGTGTTATCATCAAAATCTCCCATAGCCATAAGCATAAAATCATTCACTTTGTTTTCACATGATGAATCACTATCTATGTCTTCTGAGGAATTGTCATTATTTGCACACAAACTTTTCTTTTTACTATATTTCTTGAATTTGTACTTCTCTTCATCATCAGAGTTCTTGTCCTTTTTCTGATGGGGACACTTAGATGCAAAGTGACCTATCTTACCACAGTTAAAACATTTGAAGGGAAGCTTGCCTTGATATTTTCTTGATCCTTTTTTTAACCTTCTCACAAATTTTGCCTCAATATCATCTAAATCTGAATCAATATTCTTGTCTGCTTTAAAAGATGCTTCTCTAGTAATGGATTTATCTTTGTTGATTCTCATTTCATATGCAGTTAAAATTCCTAGGAGTTGATCAATGGATAGAGTTTTAAGATCATTTAGTTCTTCTAGTGCAGAGACTTTTGGATTAAATTTATCAAGCAAAGATCTTAAAATCTTTTGAAATAAAATTGATTCTTCAATATTCTCACCAAGACACTTCATGGCATTCACAAGTTCTTCAACTCTTAAAAAATACTTGCTAATTGTTTCATCTTCATTCATCTTTAGTTGTTCAAACTTCAACCTAAATGTTTGAAGTTTGGCATCTTTTACTTTCTCATTTCCTTCATAGCTACTAATAAGTTTATCCCACATTTCTTTGGTAGTTTGAAGATGCATCACCTTTACAAACTCGGATTTTGCAAGTCCATTCAATATAGCATTCATTCCCTTAGCATTAAATCTAAATTCTAACTTATCATCCTTGGAAGCCAGCACAACAAGCTTTGTATATCCAGTCTCTACTACATCCCAAACATAAGCACCTAAGGCCATTAGGTATGTTCTCAATCTAACCTTCCAAAAGGAAAAATTTGTTCCATCAAATAGAGGAGGCTTACTGGATGAAGTACCTTTATGACTTGTCATGTTTAAGCTTACAAATCTACCTTTAAATAAAAGGAACCAGCTCTGATACCAATTGTTGAAATTACTAAGACAACTGAGAGGGGGGGTGAATCAGTTGTTATTGTGCTTAAACAATTTTAAGTCTATTAAACCATTCTTAATATTTCTTCAAGTGATTATCAATATTATACAACATATGGACAACATAAATAACGAGCATTAGTCACACATAAGATATACACATAGACATATTTTCATGAGGAAACCCATAAAGGGAGAAAACCTCTTTTTCTTCAAAATGATAGGTAGTCTTTTAAGTTTTGTACATCATCTATGTTTGAGAACCAACTCAAAGTGAGGCTACTACCTCTGTTTTACAAGCTCCAACTTGTTGAGAGCACCAACTCTCTGGTTTCTCTAGCACTGACTAGAAAGAAGCACCAACTCCCTGAGTGTTCCAACACCAACTGGATGGAAGCACCTACTTCCACTTATACAAGCACCAACTTGTTTGAGAGCACCGACTCTCTAGTTTATCTAGAACCCACTAGAAGGAAGCACCAACTCGTTGAGTGTTCCAGCACCAAATGGATGGAAGCACCTACTTCCACTTATACAAACACCAACTTGCATATAGAAAACTCTGTGTTTTCCCAAGCACCACCCTGCCAACCTATTTTCTAGCCACAACTAGATGGAAGCTACAACTCCCAATATTCAAGAACCAACTCGAATATCAAAGGACCAAAATCCTCCCTAGCACCACCCTACCTCCATTATTATAAATAAATGACTGAATAACCAACAACACAGATAAATCGATTCTTACCACTTCTTCTCTGTTCTGTAAATCTGGTCTGCTTCTAACTGTTCTGTAATTCTTCTCTTCCTCTGTCTGTTCTGTAATTGTTCTCTTCTTCAAGCTGTTCTACAATTCTTCTCTTCCTCTGTCTGTTCTTCAATTCTGCTCCACTTCAAGCTATTCTACAATTATTCTCTTGCTTCTATCTATTCCTCATCTGTTACTCATGTCTGAGTTTTATCTCACACTACGCATACTGTCGGTCTCACACTGCGCATACTGTAATTTTCCCTTTCTTACAGTTCAAATAATTTTTCATTCAAAACAACCAAACTTCCATAGTCATTGTGTCTCCATTTTATCCTATACCACCTATTCAGTTACACCTTGAATCTCCAAGAAAATGCATCAGCAACTGAATTGCCAACCGTCCAAGAATCATGATTCAGTTCTACTAACTGAATCGTAACTGATCGATTACCTATGAGGTGAAACATTAACCCTTCGATCAAGTTTCCAATTAACCAGTACCATTGGATTAAATCCACGAGATTTCGTGTTTATCTCATATGCCCACTAGCTGTGACCGAGTGCTAAACATAATTTATATTTCGTGATTTCACATCTCAGAATTCCTGTGATGAAAGGTCTCGAAACTCCAAGTCGCGATCGCTGAAACTCTGAGATGGAGCTTAGCACTGCTAGATTCTTCCCCTCACATGACCACTGGTGGTGACCATGGGCTGCACCAAAAGGAGATTCGTATTTCATGAACTTATGAAATTTATCAAGCCTGATCAACGGTCGATATGTCCAATGATCCGAAGATCTAGATCTCATCACGATATCATATATCGTGATTCCTGTGATGAAGGATCTCGATACTCCAAGTCACAATCGCTGAGATTCTGAGATGGAGCTTAACACCGCTAGTTTCTTCCCCTATATTTTGTAGATGTAACCACTAGCTGTGACCACAACTTTATTCGAAAACGCATTTCGCACTTTCATGTCTCGGGTATTCTGTGATGAGTCCTCTCGACTCTCCATGTCACGAAATCTGAAATAGAGCTTGGCTTCTCTAGCTCTTCTCTCTAGCTCTCGACAATATGACCATGAGATATGACCACTCGCCAATCAAATGATCACTTCGCTCCTTTGAATTTCTAGTCAGCGAAACATTAATCCCTCTCCACGTGTCCCTCTTGGATCAACGTTCAATATCTTATCGCAAGTTCACAACTTCATGGGCCTTCGTTATGCTTGATCAACGGTCCACGATCTCGATGATTCGAAGGTCCAAATCTTTTTCGTGATCTCGCATATCGCGAGTTCCCACACCATGCTCTGTTGACTCCTCTAATGTGCAAGTCAGTGAAATTCCAACCGCTTGACATGTGTCCTATGAATCCAACGGTCAGGATTATTATCACGATTTTGCATATCGCAAGTTCGAACCTCTTTCCTTTGGATTTCCTGATCTGTGAAACTCCAAAATGAAACCTTTGTCGTGATTTCACTGTTTTCCTCCTTTTGAGATTACACTGCTGATCTTGCCATTATTTCTATGCTATTGATCATGCTAATATTCGCCATCTGATCGTGTTGATCTTCGCCATCAATGAAAAACATGCATACTCTACCTCTGTCTAAAAACATGCCAACAGTTTCTTGTTGAAAATTAGTTTACAAAAGTGTTTTGTAGCATTGTTTGAAAGTGTTCTTTATAGATTTCATATTGATTTTCAAACTAGTACCCTTAAATACAGTGAATGTGCCTCATAATATTACCAACCTCGGATTGATACTTTAATATCCTAATATTTACCAATTCGTGAGCTGACATTTTTGGCGTCGTTTTTGGGGAGGCACAAAAGGAATCAATTTTGAAATATTTTTAGTTTGTTCACACATTTAATACCGAAAGGGGTGAAGAAGGTAAGACAAGAGGTAAAAACCTACACAACCACTTTTTTGAGTCTTGAAAAAACTAGTCATGCATTATTTTCATGAATAGACCCAGGGATAATAAGGGTAGGTTTGTTAAGACAAAAAAAGAAGTTTCAAAAAAATAAAAAAAACCACCCCCCCCTCCCCCTCACAAAACCACTTACTAAGTCATCAAAACCACCTACTAATCCATCTACTGAATCACCTACTTCATCTTCACAACCATCTACTAAGCCATCTACTAAACCACCTACTTCATCTTCACAACCATCTACTAATAAATCTATCAAAACATCCTAAAAATCCCTCATTACGAACTTGCTTGCAGGTACTAAAAAAGATACAGAGAAGAGGATTATTGCAAAAATCTCAAAACAAACACAAATCGAGGAGACTCTTGTTACAGGAGAATCCCCCTGCGAACAAGTGGATTTCCTCTTGGATACTAGACCCCTATGTCCAATACAGAAAAGTGCTAATGTGGACACTGACAATCCTTTTCATGAAGCTAAACTATTCAAATAAGAATAATAAAGAAGGGTAAATACCTTTACCAATGTTTGTCCTTGCTAGATCCAGGCGGATCTTGATCTCCAAGTTCTTTAGAAGGTCCTGTAATACAATGAGAAACAACAACGAAACATACTTCCTACTCTACCATGATTAGATTCATAATGGAGCAATAAAAGAACCAAGTTCATGAAATGTACATAAACTTTAAGGGAAACAGGCCAAGCATAGATTTATATTAATGAAAACAAAGTGAAATTCTTACAACCATAGATGTAGATGCAACAACTTCACCAAGATCTCTTTGTCCAGACCCTTGCTCAAATAATCCACACACATAATGATGATGCTTCAATGATATCTCCCTTATGAGATCATAATTTTGATGCCTTACAATGTCTCTCCTTTTACCATGAGGAGGCCTCCTTATATAGGCTTGGAGAGGCCTAACTACTTAAGAGATTCTTGGGATAGGTTGAGGATTCTTCTCCTTCAGTTGTGGATCTTTTCTAAGATCAAGCCTTGACCTCAGATTTGAATCCAACCAACTTCAAAGATTAAGGGGATCCTTCCATGATTTCTCTCAACAGTCCAAAATTCGCTCAAAAAGGGCAGTGCTCCCTGAGAATGGGGTACACAGCATTGCAACTCTCCCCAAAAAGAGGGTACGGAGAGATGCCTTCCAAAATTGATTTTTGAGTGCTTCTTCCATGGCAAAAGACTTGTACTCTTTGTCAAATGATTTCTTCTATTCAAAACTAGTCTTTTGAGGTGTCTTTCAAGTGTTCTTGATAATTTCGTCTGAGACACGACATAGGCAAGATGACAATATGATATTTGCGACACTTGTGGGTGAAATGTGACACTTGCAACATTTGGTAATGACGACACTAGGCCATCATTGTAATGAGTAATTTTTATGTGTAACAGATTGCCCCCCAAAATGAGAAGTTAGAAGATGAGAACTGATGACTGAAGTACTTTGTATACTTTTTCAAGCAAGGGTACAGACTCAAAGAACCTGATAGAAGCTGCACACAACCATCAAAAAAATATTATGAGATGTTTCAAACCCAAGGCAGGCATACCCATGCTTGAGTGATAAAGACTTTCAAGGTATGGCCACCATAAAATACACTGTGGATCCATAATTATATTGGCAAAAAGGTATAGCCACTGAAGATACAATGTGGATATATACTCCTATGACCTGAACTGATCGTAGCCATGAATAATACACAGTGGATCTACGAGACGACAAGACATAGCCACGACCAACACAAAGTGGATCTATGTGACAATATATGTGTCAACGTTAAAGAAAACTTTGTCGCAACCTGGGAAAAGTACATATAAGAGTGATGACTTAACCCAGGGTCTTCTTACCGATCCCGATGTAGTACGAATCTAACCATGTGAATATATTTCCTGATGTTGAACATGGCAGAAGCCACTTGATTACCGGTCAATGAGGTAAATCGTTAACAAGCGAGAGGGAAATCACCATTGATGTCAATGATTCCCAAGGTACTCTAGTACATTCCAACGAATTTGAATGGATGAGATGAAGTCAAACATCTTTGGAATCATCCAATTAGAGGTGAATGATGTAAACCCATTGTCAGATGCAAGGAGGACTGCCTTTGAGGCATGCAGGTCCCAAGGTACTAACTAGTTTCTAAGTCTAGCTCTTGGATAATGTGCTGAAGTCGACAGGAATAGACTCGTCTAAGGAGGGCCTTGGTGTATACCCCATCAATGACACGAAACTGACACAGAGATGTAATTGGTGGATCAAATGAACATGGACTGACATAGGTATTGAAACATGAATTTGTGATGGTTGACTCTTGTGGTAGATACTTCCCTTGAACACTGAGGCATGACAACAGAAACTTGATATGGAAAAAAAATTGATAATGCAGTGGATATTGTGACTTTTGTCGGGTGACCCAAAGGAGTAAGAAAAATCAAAGGATTGGTTCAGTTCAAAGGTTCAACGGATTAAAATGCATGCAAAGATAAAATGTCATGTTCAAGGGTGACTGTAAGAGTTACTGGTAATGTTCTAAAAAACTGCTTGGCTTGCTTCCTTCAATTTTTCCCCCATCCGGATAGATGAGTACCTCTTTTTAATTTAATGAGCTCGAGGAGGGTAATATATGCTCGATATAACTCACCTCTGGTAAGTCCCTCTTCCTTTGTTTAACAAACTAGAAGAAGTAAGGGTTCAGTCCCATATGGGCCCTTCAATGTATGATTTTTTAACGAGTCCAAAGAAGGTAAACTCAGTGGTTTTTCATATTTAGAGAGTTTGAAAACGAATTAAAGACGACTTGAGGGTTGTGCTTTTTCATAATGTTAGTCTCTCGAGGCCGAAAAAGAGATAAAATACCACTCTAAAGATGCCCTTTCAAACCTTTTAACGAGTGTGAAAGGAAGCACGATCACTTGACAATATTTTCATGTTTAGAGACTTTGAAAAGAGCTTAAAGATGACTCCAAGGGGTTCCTTTTCTGTGTATCCATGCAAGTTCGAAAAAGAGATAAAAGTTTACTAGGTGCGTTCTTATGTTTTTTGATCTTGAGAACGAACTGAGACTATGCTTGTGAATGTGAAAAGATGAAAAAACGAACAAAACTACTCTGAAACCTGCCAATAATGTCAACTTCATTCCACGGTATTAATAAGGCCTCTAAAATATTTTTCAAAAACCAAAAATAACTATATGCTAGGCAAAAAATGAAATTTATAATAGTAAAATGGGGTAAAAATATCATTTACCATTTCATTTGCACAAAGATTTGTACCAGTGGAGAATTTGTGCTTTGGAGGGTGAATCTTGCATTGTTTGGTGTCAAAGCTATAGTCAGCTATTTTCCTCGTCGTTTGGACCAGGTTGGTGCTCTTCTTCCTTTCTTTAATTTGTACGGTTCAAATTTTGTTTTAAGGCAATGACTAGGCTTTAAAAAAGATGCCCTGGGTTGTCTCAAGTGCCCAAAAGGGTTCAAATCTCCTCTAGAATTAGTGGGAGAATGTTGTTCAATTTTGTAAGTGCCCTTGCAAGCTGATAAAGGGTGCCAATGCTTTGATGTAGTGGTGGAGAGGGTGCTGCCCAAAAACATAAGAAAACATGCCCAAAATGACCAATGCTCTCTCAGAATGTTAAGGGAAGCGTTATCATTTTTCAGAGTGCTTTGGTGGTTATTGTAAGGGGGTGTTGGTGCCTTGATGTGCATGTAAAGGTAGAATTGGCCTCATAGAAAGAGCAATTTTTTTTTTAAATTTTTTAATTGCCCAAAAATTGTCGAAAAAGTGTGACTTATGAATTTTTGGTTGTTGATGACCGCAGGTAACTTTGGAAAAAGTCATGCTCGAGTGGAAAGAAAGGGAGCATGAGCTCTTTGATGTGGTCACCTTGAAAAGTCCCTGATAAAGGGCCGCATTGAGGAATTGTGGTCTCCTCAAGTTATTCAGAATGCAAAAGATGAAGAAAGAGATTCTTCTTCTCGAGTATATGATCGGGCTATGGAACATTGTAGAACAAGGGTTCCAAATTGGAACGCAGCTTCTTACCATTGAGTTGGAATATGTATATTTCTTGACCGACCTCTCAAAAATAGGGGCCCCTGTATTTTTATCCAAATAGAGGGCACTTCCTGCACCTGTAGATGAGTACCTGGCAAAGCATTGTGTCCTAGGAGCGATACTAGTGGGAGGTAAAATCACAATCAAAGACATCAGGGATCTACCTCTTCGGTCCATTCTATTTTCCATTACGATTATAGCAGGAAGTACCAGCTCACACCTAGTTTCAAGATCACAGGTGGCCTATGGTTTACAGTGTCTAGAGCCAGCAAGGTAAAGAATCTCCAAAAACTCTTGAATGCATTGTTTCTAAATGTGATTTTGAAAACATTTCAAGTGAAGATAAAGAATCAAGTGATGATGGCACAAAGGAAGATCTTGAAGAAATTTCAAATGAAGGCAAAGAATTATGTGTTGATGTTGGCAAAAAGGAAGATAGTGAAGATATTTCAAATGAAGGTAAAGAACCTTCAAAATCCCTTGATTGCAATGATGAGGATGAATTTTTCTCTACAAGTGAATAAGGAGATCTAGAAATAGTTTGTGTAAAGTTTGATTTTAATTATCACATGAAAAGAATAGAAGAAAATATATTAAAACTTCAAAAGGAAGTTGAAGAGGGTTTATATAGATATAGAAGTGATCACTATTATATAGACTACAACTATCTTTTAGATAACACTAAGAAGTTTCTTAGGAGGACTCTAAGGCACAACTTGAAATTAAAGGAAATGATCAAGGAACAAGAAGAGATAAATAAGACTAAATTAGAAGAAAAGGAAGAAGAGATCTCAAGACTAAAGAATGGAAAATAAGATATACATGTACATGATGAGATTAGAAAAAGTTTTGAAACCATTGTCCATCTCAAGACCCAAATTGAAGAAGCTAAAAGAATAGAGTAACTATTGAAGAATCAAATAAATGAAAATGCAGAGTCATGTTGTAAGTTGGAAGTTGAAATTGTTGACCTTAGAAAGAAGGTGGAAAAGTAAAAAAAATTCTTGAATAGCTCACGAATCTTGGATGAGATATTGGAAAGTCAAAGATCATCATATAATAAATCAGGTCTTGGATACAAAGGAGAAGATACACATGCTAAAGAAAGTACCTCAAAGTAGCATGAGGTAAGTCCATTAAAGAAGGAAGACAATGTTGCAAAGAAACCATCTACACAAGGAAAGGGAAATTTCAAAAGAACAAAGCAAGGAAGACATCAAGAAGCTATTCTTGGGACACAAAAGCAAAGGTATGAAAGTATTTTTCATGGGAATTGTTATTCATGAAATGGATATGAACACAAAGCTTTTGAATGTAGATCTTATGAAAGGAGATATAATGGAAGATTCTATAACACCACAAAGTGTTGGAGATGTGATCAAATATGACACATTGCTATTCACTGTAACTCCATGAGATGTTACAGCTGTAGTGGGTTTGGCCACAAATCCTAGGAATGTCAGATCACAAGAAGAAATTCCATGATGAGGACTTCACATAGCATGGATAGAAGAAGGAATGAAGTAAGAAAGGGAGACATCTTTGAAAGGATGGATGCTCAGAGCTCAAGTTCTCAGGAAAAGGGACATTTAAAGAAGTGGGTGAAGAAGATAGAGCAGCGATATTAGAATGAAGGACTGAAGGTGTTGTTCCTGAGTCTGTACTAAGGCTTAAAGTACAGTGTCAAGGCATCCGAAAGTATACAAAAGGTTGATACAGGATTTTACTAACCTTTGGTATGAGAAACTAGAGCAGATTTCTACGTTCTCGTCATTTAGCTTCCAACTGCTCTTGAGCAGTTATGTCACGCTCAATGGCTATCCATGAAAGTTCTAATTCCTCCCGGGTGTTTGTAGTTTTAAGGATTGTATCGAAAATATTTAAAGCAATATGAGTTTGATTAGAGAGTCCGGGTTGAATATTAGGTTGAGTTACCGCAGGGACAATCATTTAAGGAACGGTACCAGTATGGAAACGATTTAGGAAGAGATTTTAACGCTGTTTCAATTTGGATTTTTAAGTGGTATTTTTGCATGAAGAATGAAATAGGAATGCAAACTGAAGGCCCTTTCCCGTAACTGTATTTATTTTTAGTAAAAGGTATGGAATGAGAGAAAAACATTTAGCTGTGGATAACATAGGATTCCTATCAATAGAAACTCACATATACACAGAAGAAGAAATTGACATAGAAATAATTGACATAGTGTAACTAGATATAAAATTATGTAAATGCAAATTGGTCTTACACCCACTGATAACTGGTGCAGAGGAAAGACAAGACACAATTACAGAAATATGAAAACCCTTCACTATAGTAGTGGTCGTACTAAATTATAGTGATACACATCAATTATGTAGAGCAAAATGAAAAGAAACAAAGAACATAATGAAACAAACTTGCAACACAGTCGTGACGGAATCAAGAATCTTCAAATTTGTTGTATTAACTTCTCCAATGCAAAAAATACATTACAATGTTTGCCAAAAAGTCCACCTCTGTTCTTCTTTTGGTCATATATTTATACAAATTTGCTCTTCACTAATTCTATTTTCAAAAAAGTGCCAGCTACCTGCCTTTGCGTGACTTAGTGCATATTATACATCTGTCCATAAACTGGATACAAGTTGTGAAAGTTTCGGTTGGCAGCTGTGAGGAGCGAAAACACTCCATCTCTTCTACTTTATTTTCAAAAAGGGCCAGGTGCTTGTCTTTGCATAGACTCAGTGCATATCCTACATCTATCCAAGAATTGGGATACAAGCTGTGACGGCTCTGCTTGACAAATGGCTTCGGTGAAATAGCACTCTCGGGCTAATTGTGGAAGTTTATTCCCCATATGTGTATCAACCATATCAAGGGCGCCAAGTTGTGTGCTGGGTTGAATCAAATGTCCATCAATTTGAGCCATGTTTACCCTGTCCATATTAGAGATCTCTGCAAAATTTCTCTCATTTTTCTCCTTCATGTCGAGGGAGACCCGCTCTATATTCATCTTCCTTAGCGTCTCTGAGTCAACTTCACCCTCCATCCCTAGCAGTTCACCTTTTATGGCATTGCAGGCTTCTTCTACTAAATTT
Organism: Picea engelmannii; assembly: GCA_009831015.1. Classification (NCBI taxonomy): domain Eukaryota; kingdom Viridiplantae; phylum Streptophyta; class Pinopsida; order Pinales; family Pinaceae; genus Picea; species Picea engelmannii. Next base: position 206,527 of record ML785652.1, on the reverse strand, counting down.
GTCACTTTCTGGGCCTGTTCCTTGCTTAAAGTAATATCATGTTCCCAATTTTTTAACAAAATATTACCCCTAGTCTGTTCAACAATGGTGAGCCCGAGAGACCCTGCTGAAAACCTATTGTTGGTGGCTATCACTGCTTCTTGGAAGGCGATCCGAGTGGCTTCTGCGTTTCTTTCCTTGACAATCAGAGTCTCAGAAATCCGATGCATTAACAAGCAATTTTCTCGAAAATCCCCCACTTTGTTTAGTAGACTCTGTTGAGCAGAAGAGATCCTGCTCCGAATGTCGATTGCTCAGGATTTAACAATCTCAATGTCAATCACCTTGCTTTCTGCGACCTCTAATTGAGCTTGTAACTGTGTGATCGTATCCCTCTGCTGACCCGACTGAACTCGACCCTCTCGAATCACTGAGTTTGCTTGTTCCAACTTGGTCTTGAGGACTTCGATTTCTTTCTTATCGGCCAATTGGGCCAGCTCTATTGCTCCACTTGCTTGACTCTTAGCGTCTTCCGCAGTCGAAGCTACTCGGGCTTCAAGAGTCTTGATCAGTCGATTCTTTCTCTTGAGCTGATTTTTCAACATCGCAACTGAGAATTGGTTTGCTGACACATATTCTCCTAGAGTCCTTGTTATCTCTGTGGCGAACTCATCACTTTTCTTGTTTTTTCCATCTATCATTACTTTGAATTTTTTAACAGTGGACTCTCCCTCTTGATAAAATTCTCGCTTTACCACAACCTTTCTCTTTCTTTCAAAAAAGATCTCATTAGGGGGGAGTTCCTCTGCCCTTATAGGTCTTAGTTCTTCACCAAAAATCCATCCCTCGCTGACGTCTCCCTGAGACGACTGCAAGGGTGTGACAGAGGTGATGGGCTGTCCGATCTGCTTCGCCCCCTTCCCTGGTGTGACGAGTGGGTCCTGTTCTTTCGGAGGATCAGAGGTCTTCGTCTCTGTCCCTGTCTCTGGATTCTTCTCCTGCTCGGGACTTTTCCCCTGTTCGGGACTCTTGTCATGTTCAGGGTTCTTCTCCTGCTCGGGACTTTTCCCCCGTTCGGGACTCTTGTCCTATTCAGGATTCTTCTCCTGCTCAAGATTCTTCTCCTGCTCGGGACTCTTTCCCTATTTGGGATTCTGCTCCTGCTCCCCTTCCTGACGTTTTTCGGGGTTATAATTTTGCCCCGCAGAAATTTCGGCCTCCTTTTCTTTGTCCTTGGAAAGTCCCAAACCTCCCAGCACCACGGGGAGACATCTTCTCCTATGTTCCTGAAATTTTAAAACAGAGGCCCTATCCTCGGGTGCTAGGGATTTGATTTGAAATTGCATTCCGAATAGGACCTCGCCCCTCGGAAAACATCATCCGAGGGAGAACACTCGTGTTCAAACCTCTTTAATCCACAATTCCCCAAATGGGTGCTTACAATTCTCTGCGGATCATGCTTTTTGTACTCAATAGAGACTAGGCTCAAATCTTCTAAGGTTGCAGCTTCAGCCTTAGCATGTCCAAAATCTAATAAGGAATAGGAATTAAGCCGAACAGGGAAAAACGGCCATACCTTTTTTGATGACGCTTTGAGCTCTTTGCTCACTCCGCCGATTACTGTTTGTCGCGCAATCCCACGACATGCCAGCTTGTCAGGAATGAAAAGCGGTAGCGCCAGAGGAGGGACAGCTGCTCCGAAAACTCTCAAATAAGAGAATTCTTCTTCCACATACCAATATGAGATATGGATCAGATTCGTGGCAATGCTATCTGAGATGTGGGGTGGCGAAAGAACAAAAAGGGTGATGTGCAGGGGCACTATCACCCAGTTGAAAATCTCATAAACAAACTTACTTGCGTTATTTTCCCACAACTTGTCATGGTACTCATGAACAATTTTCTCTTGGGTTGGACTCCAAGCCCAATTCATTAAAGAAAAAGGTGTCATGGAGCATATTGCGTCCATGATATACGCGGACATGAAGAATCTGGATGGTCTCCCGGCTGCTTTTTTCTCCCGGTAGTCTGTGATCTTGTTGAACAGACTGTCGGAGAGCATCTTCGCCCAATTAAATGAGCAACCTTCTGCTACCTGAAAAATGAGAGGTACCAACTGGATGTAAAAATGTGCGGTATCCTCCCACCCGAAAAGATGACAAGTCATCATCGCCACATACATATACGGTGGCTCTAATGAAGAAATTGAATACACACCTTTGTCATTCTCTCTGAATGTTGCGGAATGCAAAACCCAGTCTTTAATTAACCCAGGCATGGTTTTGTCATATTCTTCGCATTCCTTCTTTTTGAAATCCTCCAGGAATTCTTTGCCATATGTATATTCAGAAGTTGCTGGGAGCTTATACATAGATTGAATATGCTCTGGTCTGAAACTTTCGACCATCACTTGTCGGTCATTCACGATAGTTCTGGTGGGGAGGTCGATGTGATCCAATGCCCATCGGATCATGTCATAGTATGGGAGTAACCGAGGTCTGGTTGCAACCAGGTGCATTCCCGACTGAACAATTGTTTTGTACTTAGTATTCAGGTCATCCTTTACAATATCATTGTCATCATCATCCGAGTCTGAATAGTTTACCAACTCGGACTGTAGAATGTCTAAAATAAACAACCAGGTGGGTACTGAGCCGCCAGTTCGTGGTGCAGTATCTGAGACATTGTCTGGACCCTACACTGCAACCTCGATGTTTGCTTTCGCTGCTCTCCTTGGGGCCATGGCTGTCGCTTGCTTTTTCGCTCTTCTGCAATAAACCTGTGTATACATGCAGAAATGAGTTCCCTCGGAGAAAGGTGAGCTCTGTGCGTTTATGAGAAATGTTCAAAAAGAATGAAACTCTCGTATATATTTGAAAACTCTGTACTTTTTGAATACATCCGTCAAATCGCACATAAAACCAAATTAAATGTATAAATCCGATCTTATTTATTCATGGATTTACCCTAAATCTTCATTAATGTCATCAATGTTCAGCGGCTTGACAAGAAATCGGGTCATGGAGAGAAATTAAATCTCTCGTGGAGTGTGCCAACCTCAATGCGCGGGACGTACCTCACTTAATTTCATTTTTCTAAAATTTCAAATTTTAACGGCTTTAAAAGATTTTCTCGCTTTTCGCCACATCGTGAATTTCCCTTTATCATTTTGACTTTACAACTCGTGAGACTGCGAGTTCCGATTTTAACTTAATTATCATTAACCTTGATTTGGTGGGTCCTTAATTATATAATAAACTTAATCGACATATTGTGACTCAGGAATTCGAAGACAAACTTTTTGGAGAATGATATGCCAAGTCACGATATCGCGATGTGGCGATAATTAAGGGTCAAATTAAGAGAGGGAAATCTTAGATTAGGCGATTAATTAATCTCGCTATAATTATGTCGCAACTTCGCGAATCGGAGTTTTGGACACCTTAACTTTATGAAGAAAAATTCCGAGTGGCGATGTGCCGAGAACCAAATTTAACCGTGGTTATTTTTTTACCCTTGGTTCCTGACCAAGGTTATCAAAAAGTTATAGTGCTCTCGGCTCTCAGGTTTGTAAAAACAAAAATTTAGGGTCGACGACTGCCGAGGCGTGAAACCCCGACGACGTGTAAACATGGTTAAAGGTTTTACCCCAGTTAATGCCTTGGACGAAAATTAGACCCGAGTTCACATTTTCACGATTCGAGACTTGTGAATTCAAGAAATAAAGTGTCTGACTTGCGAGACCCCGAAATAAAACAAAAAGCAAACGTACTTACGCAAAATGAATCTTTTTTTGAAAGTGAAAAAGCATTGTTATTCAGGCGACAAGATTTCAGAGCTTCATAATTTCGGAAGGAAAAGAAAACAACTTTAGATCTCAATCATGAAAAGTTGAAAATTGCGCGAGGTAAAAAACAAGGGCGGCTCCAACAGAAGGGAATTTCAAAAGTGTCATCTACTAAGTCATATGTTGGTGACAGTGGTGACAGTCGCGTACATACACTATCTGACATTGAATAGGTCGTGTACATATGCGCTCTGTTGTGCAGTAGGCCGCGTATATGTGGTAAATCCTTGGGAAAAATGAAATGCACATGAGTTGTAGCTTGATGTGATGATATAACTCTGTGTTGCAGGGTTTGACATTGTTTATTGTAGGTTCTGACACTGTTTGTTGCAGGTTTTCATGGTTCTATGTTAGATCATGTATGGTGGCGATGTAAAATATATCTTGGGTACATGGCACTAACCCATGAGTATGGATTGATGTTGATCAAATGCTCATCTATTGGATTATATAAAACAAAATGTTGGGGTACTTGGATGGTACATATTTGATGTTTCATTGATATATCCTATGATGTATTATTGGAATCATATGTTGGTTATCATGGTGCATTCATTTTGCATGTGGTTGGGATACATATTGAGACATGTAGTTTGTGAGTTGAGTTTATAGTCATGTTGTACATAATTGGGGAGTCATAGCTTGTTGATGCATGGTTGATATACTTGCTTGGTGTAAGTGATGATGCATGATGGTACACTCATAGATGGTATTTGTTTAGCATATTGATAGATGCACATGGTTGGAATAATTGGTAGATGCACATGGTTGGCATATTGGTGGATGCACATGTTGGAATATTGGTAGAGGCATATGATTGATACATTCCATGGATGATATATTTTGGCACATTGCATGGTGATGATGTACATGGTTTATGTACATATATGTTGTGTATGATGAGCACACATTTTGGCACATGATGTATTTGGTTAATCTTTTGCTTCATTATGAATGGTATGGCATAAGGTTGATGCATGGACAGGTCCAAGGATCATCATTGAAAGAGAAGATAGGGGGAGTCATTCTTCTTCCCATGATTCTAGGAGGATATTTTTATCAGATGCATACGTAGAAAAGAGCTCTATAGTTGAAGAAAGAGCAAAGAGGCATGATTCCTGGGGGAATGATGGTCATAGAGGGAGCATAAGAAATTCATTTTCAGTATCACATCAGATTCATATCCCTTGTTAAAAAAGGAGAGAGATTATTTAGCGGCAACAAGACAGGGGGAGCAACCCCAAGAGGAGAATGACCATTTTCCATTGATGTTAAAGGGGGAGAGATAGTCACAATGATGTGATTATTGATTGGGAGAGATAGTCACATTGACTATTGCTGATATGATTGATATTTAGTAATAGGGAGAGATAGTCATATTGATATGATTGATGACTATTGATGTAGAGCATGCCTTGTCTACATATTTGACATCAATAATTGGTAATTGTTGTTGACATCAATGTTGGTATTGGCATCAATGCTAAAGGGGGAGATTGTTGGATCATGTTATCATTGATGCCAATGGTTTCATTGATTGATGTCAAGTGATTGGTTGATGCCATTGATTGATGTCAAGTGATGGATTGTTTGATAGGCTTGATTGATTGATGATTAATGAACAATGTATATGTATTGTCCTTGATGAGAATGACAGATGTCAAATGGAAAAAAATTGATGAAGATGGATCAATGAGTTGTCATTGATATGATGAAGATGGATCAATGAGTTGTCATTAATCCATGATGCATAGATGTTTTATATGATGTAGTGGTGGATTGATGAATAGATGAATCGTTATAGTATTATCATGATTTATAAGGTGTACAAATGGATGAACACCAAAGTGGTCCCCTTATGGTGAAATCCCTGACGAGAAGACACTTTGTGGTTGAGTTGTGATTGGGAGGACCCATGCTGGTATGTGGAATGTCACATAACTCCTCACGGTTTGAGAGTTATGACCCTACGAAGTTGAAGGACCCCCATGTGTTGGCTTGAAGCCCCAAATGGTCAAAAAAAGTCAAGGTTCCCTAAAAAGAAGAAATCATTATTTAAATGATAAAGTAATGTGACAAAGTCAAGAAGGATTATTTAAATAATAAAGTGAAGTGACAAAATCAAAGAAGATTATTTAAATGATAAAGTGAGGTGACAAAGTCACGGAGGAATATTTAAATGATAAAGTGATGGAGAACTTTCTATTTATGGAAAGTGGTTAACCCTAAAATAAGGAAAATAGGTTAAGTGACCTAGAAACGGGTTAAGTGACCTAGAGAATGAAAGTATAAATAAGATAGCTATGGACTCTTGCCAATTATCCTTTTTGTGGATCAATGGAGAGCTTCTTGTGAGAATATCTTTTGGAGTATTGATGAAGAGCTTCTTGTGAGAGCATTTTTGGTATGAATCTCTTGAGCATGATTGAATATCTATTCTGAGAAAGAGAGCGTGAGGAGGATCTCATGAATGCATAAAAGTTTTGGCAATGTCAAAGATCTTGACGGTAAAAGTCTCGGAGCTTCAGAAACCATAGTTTTTTAGGTATATGCGGGATGCAATGGGTCAGGGAGCATACACACGTAGGCTGTATGAGGACAGGGCACATACAGTGGATGGAGTGATGAAAAATTGTGTTTGAGCTAGTGCCAAGCTCCTGAATTATGTGTTGATTTTGGCAAAAAGGAAGATAGTGAAAATATTTCAAATGAAGGTAGAGAACCCTCAAAAACCCTTGATTGAAATGATGATGATGAATTTTTCTCTACAAGTGAAGAAGAAGATCTAGAAACAATTTTATGTAAATTTTGATGGTAATTATGCCATGAAAAGAATAGAAGAAAGTCTATTAAAACTTAAAAAGGAAGTTTAAGAGGGTTTATATAGATATAGGAGTGATCACTATTATATAGACTACAACTATCTTTCGAATAACACTAAGAAGTTTCTTAGGAGGAGTCTAAGGCACTTCTTGAAAGAAAGGAAATGATCAAGGAACGAGAAGAGAACAATAAGACTAAATTAGAAGAAAAGGAATAAGAGATCACAAGACTAAAGAATGAAAAGAAGATATAAATGTAGATGATGAGATTAGCAATAGTTTTGAAACCATTGTCCATGTCAAGACCCAAATTGAAGAAGCCAAAAGAATAGAGGAACTATTGAAGAATCAAATAAATGAAAAGGAAGAGTCATGTTGTAAGTTAGAAGCTGAAATTGTTGACCTTATAAAGAAGGTGGAAAACTCAAACAAATTCTTGAATAGCTCACGAATCTTGGATGAGATCTTGGAAAGTCAAAGATCATCATATGATAAATTAGATCTTGGATGCAAAGGAGGAGATACACATGCTGAAGTACCTCAAAGAAGCATGAGGTAAGTCCATAAAAGAAGAAAGACAATGTTGCAAAGAAACCATCTACACAAGGCAAGGAAAATTTCAAAAGAACAAAGCAAGGAATACATCAAGAAGCTATTCTTGGGACACCAAAGCAAAGGTATGGAAGTAATTTTCATGGGCATTGTTATTGATGTAATGGATATGGTCACAAAGATTTTGAATCTAGATCTTATTAAAGGATATATAATGGAATATTCTATAACACCACAAGGTGTTGGAGATGTGATCAAATAGGACACATTTATGTTCACTGTAACTCCATGAGATGCTACAGCTGTAGTGGGTTTGGCCACAAATCCTAGGAATGTCGTATCACAAGACGAAATTCCATGATGAGGACTTCACATAGCATGGCTAGAATAAGGAATGAAGTAGGAAAGGGAGACATCTTTGAAAGGATGGATGCTCAAAGCCCAAGTTCTGAGGAGAAGGGACATCTACAAAAGTGGGTGAAGAAGATGAAGCAGCCAGATTAGAATGAAGGACTGAAGGGAAGTTCAAAAGTGTCATCTATTGAGGCATATGTGGGTGATAGTGGTGACAGTCACGTACATACGCTGTCTGACCTTGAATAGGTCGTGTACATACATGATCTGTTGTGCAACAGGCTGCGTATATGTGGTAAAGCCTTGGGAAAAAGGTAATGCACATGAGTTGCAGCTTGATGTGATGATATAACTCTGTGTTGCAGGGTCTAAGATTGTTTATTCCAAGTTCTGACACAGTTTGCTGCAGGTTTTCATAGTTCTATGTTAGATCATGTAAGTTGACGATGTAAAATATATCTTGGGTACATGGAACTAACCCACGAGTATGGATTGATGATGATCAAATGCTCATCTATTGGATTATATAAAATAAAATGGTGGGGTACTTGGCTGGTACATATTTGAAGTTTCATTGATATATCCTATGATTTATTATTGGAAGCATTTGTTGGTTATCATGGTGCATGCATTTTGCATCTGGTTGGGATACATATTGAGACATGTAGTTTGTGAGTTGAGTTTATAGTCATGTTGTACATCATTGGGGATTCATAGCTTGTTGATGCATGGTTGTTATACTTGCTTGGTACAAGTGATGATGCATGATGGTACACTCATAGATGGTATTTGTTTAGCATATTGATAGATGCACATGGTTGGAATAATTGGTATATGCACATGGTTGGCATATTGGGGGATGCACATGTTGGCATATTGGTAGAGGCATATGATTGATACATTCCATGGATGATATATTTTGGCACATTCCATGGTGATTATGTACATGGTTGATGTACATAGATGTTGTGTATGATGAGTACACATTTTGGCACATGATGTATTTGGTTAATCTTTTGCTTCATGATGAATGGTATGGAACAAGGTTGATGCATGGACAAGTCTAAGGATCATCACTGAAAGAGAAGATAGGGGGAGACATACCCATAGGGGGAGTCATTCTTCTTCCCATGATTTTAGGAGGAGATATTTATCAGATGCATACCTAGAAAAGAGCCCTATAGTTGAAGAAAGAGCATAGAGGCATGATTCCAGGGGGAGCGATGGTCAAAGAGGGAGCATAAGAAATGCATTTTCATCATTACATCGGATTGATATCCCTTGTTCAAAAAGGGGAGAGATTATTTAGCGAAAATAATATAGGGGGAGCAACCCCAAGAGGAGAATGACCATTTTCCATTGATGTCAAAGGGGGATAGATAGTCACATTGATGTGATTATTGATTGGGAGAGATAGTCACATTGTCTATTGCTGATATGATTGATGTTTACTGATAGGGAGAGATAGTCATATTGATATGATTGATGACTATTGATGTAGAGCATGCCTTGTCTACATAATTGACATCAATAATATGTAATTGTTGTCGACATCAATGTTTGTATTGCCATCAATGCCAAAGGGGGTGATTGTTGGATCATGTTGTCATTGATGCCAATGGTTTCATTGATTGATTTCAAGTGATTGATTGATGTCAAGTGATGAATTTCTTGATAGGCTCGTCTGATTGATGATTAATGAACAATGTATATATATTGTCCTTGATGAGAATGATAGATGTCAAATGGAAACCAATCGATGAATATGGATCAATGAGTTGTCATTGATCCATGATGCATAGTTGTTGTATATGATGCAGTGGTGGATTGATTCGATATGACGGTTATTGGTCCTCTAGATTGGTGATCCAACGACCATTGTCGCTTTTCCTCCTGAGCTTATAGATCGGTGATCCAACGGTCCTCTAGAAGGATTTCTAAGTGTTCACGTGTCTCAACCTTTGCTCCTCCTATGAGTCTGTCTCTTGGACCTCGTCTGTACTTCTAGAAACTACTATCTCTTCTGATCTTTCTCATCTTCTGCACTCTCAAGGTTTGGTTCACTGTTGTTCTTTCCATCAATGACAAGAACATTCTTCTTGTAAACATGCCAACAAGTATAACAACGATGAATTTGAATTTTAATATTGTGGTTTATTTCATAGTCCCATTTGACTTCAGCTAGCATATATCATTTATTTTTCAAAATATTTGTGAAGAAGAAATTTGGTAATTTCATTAATAAAGTAAAAGTGCTCAAATAGAGGCCAGGGATGGACAACCAACAGTATGTTTCTTTTTCAAGTGAAGGAATCAAGGAAGCAAGAGGGTAATAAGAGATTGCTCACTCAGTAAGGTTGAGATGAGAATGAAACTTTTTGGGCGGGGCCCCAACTCCCGCATCATGAATAAGTGTTGCTATGTTTTATCTACATTACGAATGGAATTGAATGTTGGTTTGAAATTATGTGTGAAATTCATTTATGTTTTCGTAGAATCTGTAAATTTGTTGAGCCTGCACATAATAGATCTAGATAGAAAATACCACACACATTTGCAAAGAGAAATTGAGAAAGAAGAAGCAAGAGAGAAAGAATGGAATAATTCACATTAACCATAATCCACACTCAAACAATGAATAATTCACAATAGATATAGGCTACATGAGTAACTAATGCACCATAGTAGTGTTCTAGAGAGATCTAGACACTCACTGACATACATTGGAGTTAACTGCCACCTAGTCCTAGTTAATTGATCCATGCAATCATCAGTTGTCTGAGACACATGTGTGGAAGTGAGAGAGACATATGCAAATCCTGGTGATAAACTGAGGTTGCCATGCCTAAGTGACTTCCACTAGTTTAACTAGATGTAACTGACTCTGAACCGAAGAGGAACATCATATTTTGTAGGGAAATATTCTCTAGAGAGAATATCTCATCTAAGGAATCGTTCTCAACATTTGACTGTAAAACTTAGGAAAATAATTATGGGTGAGTGTGTAATATCTCCAACACCCCCCTGGACACTACTAGGGTGTACATGATGAATGGGTCCCGACAACAAAGGCCATGTTATGTACCCATTGTACAATGAATATAAGAATGAAACATTGAAAAAAAGAGGAAAGAGGGAAAACCTCATGGGAACCCCCCGCCCCCCTCAAATTACAATGCATAAAAAAAAATGAGAAGGAACAAAAAGCAGTTGCTAAGCAATTGTGTCCTTCACTCCAAGAAGACCCTGCAACTATGCAAGTTTGTTCTCATTGAAGATTTTGTTGAATATGTAGATGTTTGCATGGATCTGATGAAGTAGATAAATCATTGAGATGTACACACATATCCACTTTCTCTTCTTGTAATGAAGAAGATCCAAATAAAATGTGGATGAAACTTTGAAAACTGTGCAGCTGTTTCCAGAAAAATGCTGAAATTTTGTTGATTTTAAACTGATCATAACTTCACTTCCCGAAATCTGTATCGGATGATTATTTTTTTGAAATTGGATATTTTCTTGAGAGGAATTCAAATATCCAATTTTTTAATGCAAATTTTGCTCAGACAATATCAGAATTGAGTCTGGTGTGCGTGGCTCCCTTTTCGTCTCCTGATATGCATGCATTGTGCATGCAAAAGTGTCTGCATGTAACTCCTGAGATGCATGCCATATATCTTCCACATGAAACTCAGAAAAAAAAAATACAAAATGGAGTAAACATCATATTCAATTAATGGAATACAAATTTGTGCAAATACTTTTGTGCAAATAATAAGAGGCTTGATCTTCTGATGGCTTCTCTTCTGGCTCTATTTGTTCAACCTCTTGCATGAAATATTCACAATCTTATTTATTCCCGAATAGAAACTCCAATCTGGTACATAATTCATTTGGATTTGATTCTTGTGATTCATCATAGACTTGATGGATAATTTCAGGAGAAATAAACCAGAGGATACATCCTATGGCCATATCTTGTCTATTGAGAAAATTGGTTTTCTCATCGACAGAATTAGGATTTACTTCCATTTCCATAGTTATTTGGTACAAACCTCTGCATCTGAGCAGAAGCAAAATTTTTGGCTTCCACTCCAAATAGTTATGAGGTGTGAGAAGTATTGCTAGCGAATAATCCATCTTTTTTGCGTTCTTCAAACTTCGGTACTAGCAAAAAATAATTTGGTGTAGATTTTGCTTAGAATTATGTTGGCTCTGATACCATGTAAATGTGTTGAAACTACACAGAATACACACATTTGCAGAGAGAAATTAAAAAATAAGAAGCAAGAGAGAAAGAATGGAAGAATTCTCATTAACCATAATGAATAATGAATAATTTACACATGATATACTATGTATAACTCAATGAATGCACACTAGAGGAGAACCAATCTGCCATATTGGTGGTCTAGAGTGATATGGACACACACCAACAGTTGCGAGAGTAAACTGCCACCCAGTCTAGTCTCTCAGGCAGTTACAGGAGTGAATTGCCACCTAGCTGAGTTAACTAGTCAACTAGTCTTGAGTTAATTCAATGAATAGAGTCTAGTGAGGAGTATATCAAGGAACCAAGGGTAATTTTCTAGTATGGTGATTATCCCAAGGCAAGTGTGCATTATCATGGTGATTATCCCAATTTTTCATGGTGACAAAACCAATGCAGGATCTAGACTCAACTCAACTAGTCACACTGAAGTGTCAACTGAAGAGAATATTCTCTAGGTGGAATATTCTTCCCTAAAATATAGGAGACTGGATAATGAATAATTATGACTAATAAACAAGGAAAAACCTTAGGAAAAATAAAACATAGGTGTGTGCGAAGTAACTCCAACAGAAGCCTCATGTGATCGACACAATGCATTGTCATATAATTGTTCCATGCTTAAAATTTGATCAAATTACTTGAGTCAATACAATATTTAAGAATTACAAGCCTATTGAACCATGAAAATGAGAAGAGGTGTTAAATCAAACAAAGAATCCCCAACCAAGATTCCAAGGCAATTTTTTAATAGTAAATCTATAAGAAAAATAGTGGGTAAGATATATTTATTCATAGACATCGGATTGAGTTCTTTGCACTGAAGCATTGAACATACTTGTCATAAATACAGGTAGAGGAGTTACAAAAATTAAACATTGATAGAATTTGTGTTGTTCATCTAGTGCAACAACACGAAGAAGGCAACGAGCTCTTTAACATGCATACAAAATTGATTATCATGCAAAATTGATTATCATGTTTTTTTAGGAACTCCTTGTAGTCTTCTCCTATGAAGGTTAATGTTGGCTTCATAAATATCAAACTATTGCAGAAGACCTGAGGTGACAAATAAACAGGAGAGTGGTCCCACAGTGGAATAATTATTTGTATTGAAATATATCTCTCAGTGCACCAAGAGACCACCTCCTTACAATCAAAGACTTGAAGGACATATCTTGCACGAGAAATTACAGAGGTCCAAATTACTTCATTCTGGGTGGAAGGGGATGAGTAGTAATAATATGCCTTGGACCACTACGAGTTATGGTCCTCACCCCCTAATATTTTAATCGTATCTCCACAGAATAGGAGACTAGTCCCGCAATTCAATAATTCTTTGGCTTGAAATATATCTCTCGGCGAACCAAGAGACCATCTCCTTATAGTCAAATACTTCAAGGACACAGCCTACACCAGGGACAAATCCAAACCCTAATACAAAACCCTAAAAATAAAAGGAAAGGATACATATATGAGGGCTAGGACCGCCATCTGAGTCGAGAGACTCAAACTCTCGTGTTGCAGAGCTATTTCATCCAGCATCGATTTCTTCTCTTAAACTCCTTCCTTTTCTCTTCTTAGGGACGCCATCATCAATCTCAGAAGTTCCCCCCATTATGGTGGATTTCAATTTGGGCGTAGGATTGGAAACTATATCCGCATTTCCATTATCCATCGTCGTATCATCTTCCATCATATCATCTTCTTCCAGCTCTAAATCAATCGCATCAACCTCTGCGCTGGCCATTCTTTCGTGCTTTTATGCAAAATCCTTGAAATTTGGAGCGGACGATGGATATATAGAGTGAACGCAGGATATAGACGTTTATAGTGTTAAAAAAAAAATAAACACATGGGGGCAGGATATATACGTTTATAGGGTTATAAAAAAAATAAACGCAGAGGGGGTTGTCTGAGAAGGGGGGTTGTGTTGGCCCTCGACCAAGTTTTGAGAAAACATTGGTCACGTTTGGCCACTTTTCAGACTTTGATAGGCTGGTCGAAGATGGAGCACCCTGGCGGAGCTGAGATCGCGGGATCTCACTCGTTTTGCAATCTTTTTAGGCTTTTAGGGTTTATGTAACGGGTATGGGATGTCAGCCCATGGGTTTTACCCATGTTTAGGCCTTTTTTTAAATGTATAAATAGATATCTAAGCAATGTAAGAAGTAGTGTTATCTATGTGAAAAGATTTGTAATTGTCTTAGTGCAAGAGAATGTAAGTTTCTTTCTGCACAAACGTTGTATGTAAGGCTTTGTGCTATCAAGGAGATGGCTCTGTGCCTTGACCTGATTTTGAGGAAAGTGGATCTAGTGCATTGTGTGCATATCACCTATCCAGTGCAAAGCTGAGCTCAGTGTCTTTGTGCACAAGAGCTGATGAATGTAAGGAGATCAAAGACTAATAAAGAAGAAGAAGAGTTGGTGGACATAGCCCCACACTGGGGTGAACCACGTATATCCAGTGTTAATGTGCTTTGTGAATTTTTTTTCATATTGTTTATGTATTTATATGCTTAGTGCTTATGTGTGATGAATGTTAGATCTAAGTTGATTCTATGTGCTAAATGATTGGATGTGCTTAATCTTGATTATTACTGCGTTGTTCTATAATAAGGGTTTAACATGTGATATGAATAAGGTTTAGGAACTAATGCATGTTATTGGATAAGTGCTTTGTTAAGTGTTGTAATCACAGATCTATGTCCTAGCTCAGTTGTAGACACCTGAGTCCTACAACCCCCATGCCTCTACCTCAGGTGAGACTTCATTTTCTTCACAGGTGTTGTTGAAAGGGTCGGTAGTTAGGGTTTTTTTGGTGCATTGTTGAAGTATTGAACCCTAGTGTTATCAGACAAATCGGTAGGTGCAGACACTCACTGATCTCCCTAGATCCACCTAGATCTAGAAAAAAACACACCAGAACATGGCACTTTTCTTAAGTTTTAGATATTGAATTTACTAACTAAAGAGGGATAGGTGACATACTGTTTAAATGCCACTTCCTCTCTCCATCACCATCCTAGCTCCGTTCCAACGCTCATACAATGATGATCCTGCAAAAGAACGCAACCAACCAAAGTGATAGTAATAACACAAACTCAATATAAACCTATGTATGTGATCAAGGAATCATACAATAAAACACAACAAGCTTTATAGGAAAGAATCATATTACTGTATCATATTAAATGTGAAAGAGAGATTACAACCATGGCCTTGATTTCGTAAGGTCCCTTCCAACTTTCCTTCATTCCCCACACACTTTCACTCCAAGAATTCTGAGAGCACAGATCTGATAATATTCAGAATCTATCTTGACAAAGGTAAAACTCAAAACCACTCTAACCAAGCTAATAATTCCAAGCCAAATCCAACTTAGCCAAAGTTCAAAAGCTCAAAAGGTAGCTTTCTCCATGAGAGCTCCTCTCCTTTTATAAGTTGAAGAGGATAAGGTGAGGAGGTTAGGATGATCCCACTAAATCATGAAAGCGAGTAAGATCCAAACCATTGGAATGCCACCTCACCATGGAAGTTTCTCCTTCTAGAAGATTCGAGAAAATGATCATTTTTCCCACGTGTAAGCATTCTCTCACCCTACCTATAGAGAAACATGTGAACCTCTCGCAACCCAGCTATGGTGCAACCTATGAGAATCAGGCATTCTCGTACCCTGCCTATATAGCAACCTGCGAACTTCCTTTTTATGGGGTTTTTACAAAGGAAAATGCAACTTCTTTTCTCAGGAAAAGTCCTTCTCTCTTCTTCCTTCAGGAACTCATGCTACTGACCCCTCTGATGACTAAATATAGGTTTACATCATTAACGGTCATATGTATGATGAAAATAATGTGTAACAGATAGCCCCCCAAAGTATGAAGTTAGAACATAGTGATAGCTGAAATACTTTGTCGAGTGTGTGTAGGGAACAAGGAACAATCGGTTGGAAACCTGCCAACAAACAAGGAAATGCAGTACAATAATATATCATCACTGAGGTACACATTCCCATACTCATAATACAAATGACTCAGAGCATAAATTCTGACATGCGAAGATCCATGTCAAGTAAGACAGGCCATGGCCACCAAACATATACTGTGGATCCATGCCAATATGACTCAAATCTGAACATAGCCACCAAAAGCACACTATGGATCTATGTGTTAAAGACTCAAATTTGAACATAGCCATGAGACATACAATGTGGATCTATGCAACAATACAAACTGAATATACTCCAACGCAACCTAAATCTGTCAGAAAAGATCTAGGGTCTTCATCTCTGCCACTCTATAGTACAAATCTAACCGTGTGAGTACATGTGTCGAAGTCGAACATGGAAAAAACCACTTGATTACCAGTCATTAGTGTATACCATTAACAAGCATGAGGGAAATCACCATTAATGTCAATAACTCCCAAGGTACACTAGTACAATCCAAGGAATGTGAATTAATGAGCTGAAGTCAAGCACTCGATGGAATCTCCCGATCAGGGGTCAATAATGAAAACCCATTGTCGAAAGAGAGGAAACCTGCCATTGATGCATGCAAGTTCCAAGGTACCAATGGGTTTTTAAGTCTAATTCCTAGATAATGAGTTGAAGTCCACAGGAAAAGACTCATCATAGGAGGGCCTTAATGTATCCCAAATCAATGACACGAAATAGGTAACAAGATTTGAAGTAGATCAGAGTAACAAGTGATTCAAGACTGACTTAGGGATGGTCGATGCAATAAAAGGCTTAAAGACTGCAAAATGGCTGATGCAATAGAAGGCTTTTAGGGTTGGACATCTTTTTGAACATATTGACGACACAATGACTGTCTTGGAAACACTGACTCAAAAACAGGGATCTCATACCAATTTGTAATCTTATAAAGGAGTATGATCAAGAGATGAGCGGATTTTCCAACCTAGACACAAGGCGAGTGAAGGGGTGTCATGTTCAAAAGCGACTCTTCCATAGAATACAGGTTTAAATACATTTCTTTCCCAATTTTTCCCCCACCATTTTTGGCGAGTACCTCTTTATTTTTACACAAGCTTAAGGAGGATAACATATGCTTGTCAATTTAAGCTCGTCCTTTGGACGAGTCCCTCAGAGTATTTGTAATGAACCCTAAGAAGGAGTGGTTCGGTCCCATTTGGGCCTTTCAATGTTTATTTAACGAGTCCAAAGAAAGAAAACTCATGGGTTTTTCATGTTTAGAGAGTCTAAAAAACACTTAAATAAAACTCAAGTCCCATATGGTCCTTTCAATGTTTGTTTTATGAGTCCAAAGAAAGAAAAATCAGGGGTTTTTAATGTTTATAGAGTCTAAAAAACACTTAAAGAGAACTCTCTCAGTTCCTTTTTCGTAAAGTAGTCTGATGAGACCAAAAAAGACATAAACTATCACTCAACAGACATTTTTTTAAAATACTTTAATGAGCGTGAAAAGAATAAGGTCGCTCGACAATGTTTTCATGTTTAGAGAGTCTGAAAAGAGTTTAAAGGGAACTCCAGGGGGTTCCTTTTTCGTATAACATTTACGAGTCCGAAAAAGTGATAAAATTATACTCGGTTACATTCTCATTGATTTATGAGCACGAGAAAGAACAAAGACTAAGCTCGATAACTTATTCTCATGTCTTTACGAGCATGAGAAAGAACAAAGACTAAGCTCGGGATTGTTTTTATTTTTACAAAGCTTTAAAACAAAACAAAACTATGCTTGGGATAGATTTTAATTTTTACACAAGCTTAAAAACTAAAAAAAACTATGCTTGGGCCTGGTTTCATCTTTACACAAGCTTGAACCAACATAAAACTATGCTTGAGGTAGGTGGTTTCATTTTTACACAAGCTTGAACCATAGAAAACTATGCTTGTGACTTCCCAACACATGGTTGGTACTTAGCCCCCAACTTAAGAAGCTAGTGGCTCTAACTTCAGCATGAAGTCCATAGGCTGTAAGCAAGGTTCCCCAATATTTGTTTCATCCAACTGCAAAGATGAATGAAAGGAAGCTTCAAATACTAGACGTAAGACTTGGCTCAAATAGAGAGGGGGAAAACTATTTCATTTTTTAATGAGCTTGACATAGAAACAAGAACTATGCTCATAACCTCTGTTTCATTTTTTAACGAGGTTTCCACATATATGAAAAAACTATCCTCATAAGTGGTTTCATTTTTTAACGAGCTTGAAATAAAAAAACTATGCTCAAAGACCTCTATTTCATTTTTTAACGAGGTTGCCTCAGAGATGAAAAAACTATTCTCAGAGTCTTCTGAATCATGGATTCCAAGAGGAAAATGCTCTGGAAGGAGACTATGTCAGGGGACAAAACTCAGTCATGGCTTCCAAGAGGTCTTCACTGGAAGGACAAAACACACTCTGGAAGGACACCATGTCGAGGGTTGCGACAGGAGTAAAGAGATCAGTCTCTAACAACCCTATCGAAGAGATCACCATGTCAAATACTGGATCTAGGTCATAAGAAGTTGAAGCCATGGGTGACAACGCCACATAATTGACCTATGGTAGGGGCGATACTGTCTACATATAAGAACCATTGAGGGAGGCAATCCAGTCGGGGTCAATGAATGAAAGTTGATCAACAATCACAACTCGTCCATCGTGAGGGAAAGATATCACACGAAAAAGAGTAGACACAATAGATTTCATGATATAGACATAATCTTTCCCAAGGAGTAAAGCAAAATCCAAGGGTTCTTGGACTACCATGACATCAATAAAGATAGTTTTCCCTCCCAAAGTTACAGGAAACTGAGGAAGGGTCCCTAAAGGTTGACTAGTTCTTCTGTTAAAAGCTAACAGATTCTGCATAACCGACGCAAGTGGAGGACAACCCAAATCTTGCCAAGCAAAAGAGGACAAAATACTAATGGATGCACCTTCATCTATCAGTGTCTGAGGAACATCTCGACCACAAACCTGTACTCTAATCTAGAAAGGAATGTGAGAGGGAAGACAAATTCTAGTTAGCACACCCCAATCAAAATGGATGGCCTCATAACTTGGATGGGGTTCCACGAGAGAAGGAGGAATAGCCCCTGGCATGGTAGATTATATATCAATGAGAAAAATGTGGGCAGTATCGGGTTTACCTTCTAGCAGGAGAGCAGGATCGACCGACGGAGAGATTAGATCGACCACTTGGGTTTCATTCTCCAAGGAGAGAATGGGGTCGACAGATGGAAACGGATCGACCACTTGGGTGACACTCTCTAATGGGAGTGTGGGACCGACCGAGGATGGGATCGGATCAACTACTTTGTTAACACTCTCTAAAGGGAGAGTGGAATCAACCGAAGATGGGATCATATCAACCACTTTGTTAACACTCTCCAAAGGGAGAGTGGGATCGACTGAAGATGGGATCAGATCGACCACTTGATCAACTGGACTAACCGACAAGGGAACTGGATTGATCATTCCATCAACTATAGGAGGGTCAAGAGTAAGCTTGCGATAAGCAGCTGGAAGTCGAGGCTGTGAAACAAGTATGTCTTCTAGGAATTTTGAGGCTTCTTTCATATGAGGGAAAAGGTGAATTAGATGACTCCCTTTGCATAACAGACACAGGAACTTGACTCTACTTTTCTTCTTCTCAACGGTATCTTGACTAGTTGACGGGAGGTCATCAACATGTTTTTTAGAGGCTGATGACATGGGTTGGCGAGGGTGTGTAGACCAAGCTTCTATAACCTTGGATAGACCAGGGAAATCCTTAAGAAGATGGCTACCCTTACAAAGCCTGCAAGGGTACTTGGGCTTACGAGTTGTTTGGGTGATCTTGACATCATCAACACTCCCAGCACGATTAACAGTAACTGGTTGTTTTCCAACATGTTTGAAAGTGGTTGGCGGTTTTGACCCTCGCTTATCTTTCTTTTCTTCTTCTTCTTATTCACCAGGTTACTAGCTTCAGAACTTTCACCCGACGAAGAAGATGAAATAGAAGGTGACCTTGCAAGCAAAGAAGGCGAAGAAGACCTTACTGGTGAAGAAGGTGAAGGATCAACATGAGGTTGATTCTCTTGGGGGGAAGTGCACATGACTGAAGCACTAACTTCATTCGGGATTACCTGAGTGGAAAACAACCATACTGGTAATCCAATAGTGAGACCTAGAAGGATCAAAGTAGCGATGTGAGGAGGACCAATGTTTCCATAAGAAGGAAAAACAAAAGGTTCCCTTGGATCAGGGGTTCCTTCATTGGTCATTCCAGGAACTAACGCCATTAAATAAATCCAAGCTAGAGTCTGCTAGGGAAAACAAACAACACATGTTAAAAGTCTAGTAAGCAAGCAAGAAAACAAAACCTTCTCACAATGAACGCACTAGTTGGTGATGAAATCCAATGTCACGGGAACAATGTAAGAAGGGGCTGAGATAGAGCGGGTGGAAAAGTTACGTTGACAACCTGCTTAATGGACTTACACCCTGGTGCAAGCTCCCACACATAATCGTGGGTATACCCTCCAAGGAGCTCGAGTGAGTTTGGCCAACGTCGATTCTAGGTATTGTGAAGACTTTCCCCTCCACAGTCACCTTGTGTAAAGACCCTAAAGAGATAGGCCACTAAGGTTACCAATCACTACAATGATGCCTAGGGAAACAGTCGACAATCTGATCCATGCACAAGGGCAGGGTATCTAACCCGAAATCAACTTGAAAGGCTTCCGCTCATCATTGTGGGTATACCTCTCAAGTGACCCCCGTAATACGTGCAACCTCTACACCAAGACCAACAAAGCAGGGTGAGTAACTCTGCTAGTCTCAATGTGACCTCGTGATTAACCATTTTGTGAGAAGGGATTCCCAGGACAAAATGTAGTAAGTGGATTTAACTCTCCCTATCACAAGATACTATGTTTTTTTGCAGCTTTGGAAAGTTATCTTTCACACCTATTCCAAATCCCTACAACTAATCTAATGTAGGTTTGCTACCATAAAATATAAAAATGTCTAATCAATTTTTATAAGTGCTTTATTTTTAAGAATGTTGTTACTTAAAAGGAAAATGGCGTGAACAATATGGTGTTTTGACCGACTCGAAAAATATGCAAAGAGATGAAGATGCAATCTTTTCATTTCGATGAAAGCTATGCTACGAGAAGGAGAAAACATTTATCATTCCTAGATGCACAATGTCCCAAAATCTTAAAACTTATCAATATCAATATTCTCAAGAAATGAGAAAAAGGTATTGTACACCAATGCATGATTCATGGCCCCCCCTAGCCATGAGGGGGAAATGTTTTTAGAATTTAAGACCAAACAATGCCAAGAATCATGCAATTTCGCTACTTCAAATGCAAGGATGCCCCCAATCTAATATAAAGAAAGAAATCAAATCTTTTTGTTTCAAAAATTTCACTAAAAGAAATAATGAACTTTCTTAAAACAAAGAAACCCAAGATAAAAGTTTTCTTTTAAAGAGAACTATTCAGAAGAAATCCGATCTTTCCCTAAACAATTCTAAAGAAAACACAGGCTTTGGCATTGAAAGACACTCAAAGAAAGAGACTAATCCTTCAACACCAAACAAAGCAAAGATGGATAAAATCAACTCAAAGAATGTCAAGCAGACTGTAAACAGATCAATATAGGCTCCAAAAGTTCAATCCAACTAATCAGAGAAAAACTGGGTCATCAAAAGATGACAAGACCCAATCAAAAAAAGTTTACAAACAAGTTTGCAGCCTAGAAGTAGAGTACAGTGTGAGAATTAGGTATTCTCGCAGGCTAGACACTAGTAGGGTGTGAGAATTAGGTATTCTCGCAGGCTAGACACTGGTAGGGTGTGAAAATTTTGCACTAAACTGAACAGTAGGGTGCGAACATCAATGATTCTCACAGGCCATAGAGAGGTATAGTGTGAGAATTTCTGTAATCAAAGAAAACTTTGAAAAAGGACAAGGAATCTAAGTGAACTTCTAGATCCAGAGAGTCTAGATGGATGTCCCACAGACTCAGAAACCAGAAAACAAGCAATCAAAGGAAGGGAAACTAGACTAACTAGGAAACAATCTGTTCCCCAGTGGAGTCACCAATTTTGTTATCGGACAAATTGGTAGGTGCGGACACTCACTAATCTCCCTAGATCCACCTAGATCTAGAACAAAACACACTAGAACATGATGATTTCCTTAAGTTTTAGATATTGAATTTACTAACTAAAGAGGGATAGGTGACATACCATTTAAATGCCACTTCCTCTCGCCATCGCCATCCTAGCTCCGTTCTAACGCTCATACAATGATGATCCTGCAAAAGAATGCAACCAACCAAAGTGATAGTAATAGCACAAACTCAATATAAACCTATGTATGTGATCAAGGAATCATACAATAAAACACAACAAGCTTTATAGGAAAGAATCATATTATTGTATCATATTAAATGTGAAAGAGATATTACAACCATGGCCTTGATGTTGTAAGGTCCCTTCCAACTGTCCTTCGTTCCCCACACACTTTCACTCCAAGAATTCTGAGAGAACAGATCTGATAATATTCACAATCTATCTTGACAAAGGCAAAACTCAAAACCACTCTAACCAAGCTAATAATTCCAAGCAAAATCCAACTTAGCCAAAGCTCAAAAGCTCAAAATCTAGCTTTCTCCATGAGAGATCCTCTCATTTTATAAGTTGAAGAGGATAAGGTGAGGAGGTTAGGATGATCCCACTAAATCATGAAAGCGAGTAAGATCCAAACCATTCGGATGCCACCTCACCATGGAAGTTTCTCCTTCTGGAAGATTCGAGAAAACGATCGTTTTTCCCATGTGTAAGCATTCTCGCACCCTGCGAACCTCTCGCAACCCAGCTATGGTGCAACCTCTGAGAATCAGGCATTCTCTCACCCTGCCTATATAGAAACCTGCAAACTTCCTTTTTATGGGTTTTTTACAAAGGAAAATGCAACTTCTTTTCTCAGGAAAAGTCCTTCTCTCTTCTTCCTTCAAGAACTCATGCTACTGACCCCTCTGACGACTACAGATAGGTTTACATCATTAATGGTCATAGGGATGACGAAAATAATGTGTAACACCTGGGTCTGTAGCAACAGATCTATGCAGGTCAAGTAGAATACTAGACACTGCAGCAACAGATCTACACACAGAGATTTCTCACGAAAAGAGAAAGCTCTGTGCATAGATCTGTTGCTGCAGTGTCTAGTATTCTACTTGACTTATGAAGCTCTGTGCTAAGAAAGGAACCGGATCTGAAGAAAAGAGGTAAGATCTTAAATATTTGTGCTTTGATAAAGGTAAGATAAGTGGAAATTTTTGCTTCAAAAGTATGAATTTAGGCATGTTTCATAGATTTTGTCCCAGTCTGAAAACTAGGGCACAGTTAGAAGAAAGAGTGTATCTGAATAAATTTGATAGATATAGTGAAAGATATGTTATTCCTATGCATAGAAAGATGTTTTTGACTAACAAGTGGATGGAGGGATATAGAACGATTTTTTGCAAAATGCGGGTCCATCATTGTGATCCCAGTGCAGAGTACAAGAAAGGTTGGGAATCATTTAAAAGAAAGAGAGGACTGACATTGTGTTATAATTGCAGAAGGTCGAGACATATTGCTAAGGAATGCCCTAGTATAGGTCCTATTTGTCTCTGTTGTAAATCTATTGGTCACGAAGTTGAGGATTTCCCTAGAATGATTGCCAAAGTCGACAAGATGAACCCGAGACAAGAAAACTATAAGGAAGGATAAGAGACTAGGGATATGTTAGAGAACCAGAAAGAATCAAAGACTATGTTATTACAATTGAAATAAACACTGAATGATCATATAAATTCCAGTTTACCAGAGATATTGAAAGAAAATAAGTGCATAGAAATGAGAATAGGAGACTTCGATATAGACTGTGTCTTGGATGAAGAGACACATGTGAATATTATGCCAAAAAACACTGGGGAAATTTTGGGAAAGCCTGCTATGATACCTTCATTGGGAAGGATAGGTTTGTTTAAGGGAAGATTATAAACCTATGTGGAAGAGTTACTAATGTACCTATGATTTCTCATGAAACATCGATTGAAGAAGAATTTGAAGTCATTAAGTTTGTTGAGAACAACGCCCCTTTTGCACTTTTGCTAGGAAAGACTTGGATTGAAAAGGAACATATCAGAAGGAAAGAAGAGGAGGAAGCTATAGAACAGAAAAAGAAATAATTAAGGGACTTCATAGCTAGAAAGATAGAGTGACTAATAAAAGAACAAGAGGATAAGTCAAAGCAGCAGAGGGAAAGAGAAGTAGTTGTCGAAGTTGAAAGAACACAAAAATATTTGAAGGACTTATCCATGCAAGAAAGAAAAGTACCTACACTAGAGTTAATAAGAGAAGAAGTACTACCTTTGGACAAACATCAGCAGTGTGAAGCTAAAGAGGAACCCAGAGACTCAGATCATAGGAAACAAGGAAAGAAAGCTTAGTAAGAAGAAAGAAAAGTTAGAAAAACTACGAGAAGTTCCAGAGACGACTTCACAAGGGACAAATCTGTAGGATTTGAACCTCGCCGGAATAGAAGAACCTCATAGAATGGGACTTTTCCATGGAGAAGAAATATGACCATTGGAGGTGCCTCAACCATTAGAACGATGCTCCAGAATGGCTAGAAATGTAGTTATTGACGGAAAGATCATTGTTGGACCGTTGAGACTGTACCATAATGAATGGATGTGCATTGATGGAAGTATTCCTACCTGTTGGAGGGATCTGTTACGATGCTTTCCTATTTAACTCATCGAACACTATGCCAGGACCACTTTTTTCAAACTGAGATATCTGAGCTAATAGAGAATTGATTGCATATTGTGTTTTGTTTTCTAGACCTTGCCATACAATTGATTACCTTGCTTGTCTGTCGCCTACTCGATTTATTTTATTACAAAGTGTGAATGTTGGGCGAGCGTAACGCAGTAGAGAATTTTGTGGAGGAGATCCTTGTAGACATCATGACTGAGGAAGTCATGTCTGTAGGAACACAGGCATCGTCGACTAGCGGATTGCAAGAATCCCCATCGACTGGACGACGTTCTAGCCGTGCTACTGAGAAACAAATCAAACACCATGATGATTTGGCTAACGTGAAGAAGATCCTATCGGTCTTGCTAGACTACATCTTTCCTTTGACTGGCGCAGTTAAACATGACAGTGTCCCATGTGATTTTCAATACATGCTCATCACTGCATACCTCTTGAAGGGGATACACACAGTTTGACCCCAGTTGGGACTAATCCCAACTCTCAAGATCATCAACTTCAACCTCAGATACTGGAAGAACTATGTGATGCTCGCGCCGCATAAGTATTTGATGAATATGACTAGGAATAAGCCCAATATAGTTCCCCAGCCATGGATTAGGGAGATCGTGTGATCCACGATCTTGAACGTGATGAAGATCCCCCACTTCGACTGACACCAGGAGGTTAACACTTGTGTTAAACTCCTCATGTCGTGATACCATGGAGGGTATATATGGCTTGATAGGTACGTCACTATGGATCCGGTGTTGATCTACTTGATCACTAAATTGAGCATGCAGGGACCAAACCCTCACTAGTTCTACCCAGGGAAGATGTCAGATCACTCCTTGGCCCAGCATATAAAAGAAGACTATGGAGATGTAGAGAAGGGAAAGTGAGGCTATAAGGTAGCCTCCATCCAGGATGGTGCAATGCGCATTTCTTTCCAATTGATTGCTAGAAATCTCGTAAAAAAGAACAGGCCAACAAAATTCATAGGTTTTGTAGTGGACCTCGCAAGGAAGTGTGTCGAAGGAATGCAGATGAACTAGGCAAGTTACCTCGTCAACGAGTTGGAAACAGACTATCACAAAACACAAGATCAAGGGTATGAGTTTCGATTTAGTTGGCTATTGGTACTAATCACATTTGTCTCTTGGAAAATGTCGGAAGGAGCAGCCTTCCCAGAAGTCGAGCCATCAAAGCCATTGGCTGCAAGTTTCTCCACCTTGTGGTACACGAGTGATATGGCGAAGTAGTGGAAATCAAATGCGATGTTCCACGCTTACTACCTACAACTGAAGCATGGAATTGAATTATTCCTGCAGATGATCCCGAATACGTTGCATCAATATAGGCTGCTAGAAAATTTCCACGCAGACCAACACTTCACCTACATCACTGCGCGCAGGAATGAAAGTAAGGAGGAGCTAGAGTCTTATTATAAACTGACTAATGAATATATGGAGGAGATAAACAAAGAATGGTCAGCCAAATTCCTTGTACTGATCTAAGATGTAGAAGTCCTTTGGTCACCCAGACTGAGTATGATGGACATAGTATCGCAAAGAAAAAGAAGAAAAATGAAAAGGAGGAAGTGCAGAACATAGACAGTGATGATAAGGACAATGCCTCATAAGAGAGTACGCCCGATTCACCTACAAGAGGAGGAGACAAAGTGAACCAAGAGGAAGGAGGGGAAGAAGGAGACAAGAAAGAAAAATTTGAAGTAACACCGCCAAAGGATACCCTTATAGAGGCCGAGACATCAAAGAAAAGGAAGGTTTCTCCACAGAAACCCTCAGCAAAGAAGAAGACCTGAGCCAATAAGCCTCAGTTGTAAAATGTGCTCACAGTGGATGATGTAGATCTCATCATCGCAGTCATAGAAGACACTTCAGAAGATATCCTATAGAGACATGAAGCGAAGGAAGAAACACTGTATGAAAGAATAGAGAAGGAGCTAAGAGACATACAACGAGACATATATTCGAGCCACACAGTGCCTACTGTGCCTTCTTCATCAGAAAGTGTAGAATTGGGGGATGAGCCCACCCAATTATGAAGGCTAGAAGATGCAACCAAGGCTCGACTTTGTCGATTCCAAGAAGAAAAGGAGCAGGCCACAAAGGCCTTAAAGAAATAAAAAAAGGAGGTCCTAGAGAAACTTTGAGCTGCGTAGAAAGAGAAAAATGAACTTAGGGCGATGTTCGAGGAGGACAAAAAGAAAATATAGAAAGAGAAAGACCAGTTGCTTACATAGAAGATTGTGGTTAAAGAGGTGGTCACTAAAGTACTTTGCTCTGTGTTGAGCTTGGCACAAGAGGAATAAGAGTCAGTCAAGATACAAGTAGGGAAGCTCATTGAAGCCATTCAACAACTTTAAGCAAGAGTAATGGAGATAGAAATCCAAGCAATTTCGAGCACTCCACAAGAAGTGCACAATCATAGGGAAGAAGCTACCAGGAACACAATAGAAATAATTAGGGCACTTGCCTCAGAGTGTAAGAAACTAAGTGATTGAAGAGCCCAGACCTACGAGCGCCTTACAGAAGATATAGAGATGATGAAACTGGAGGCACAACTCCAAGCAGTGAAGCAACAAGAATCCACCATATAATCACATATGAAGCTCCTTATTGTCATTGAGAAGATGAAGAGGTCACAGGAGTAGAGCGCAGTCCAGCAACAGGTTACTTATATCCAGAGAAAGGTTATGGAAGTGACACAAAGACTCTAGTCAGTGCAGGACAAAGCCTGCATGCTTTTTGAAGAGATTGAAGGACAAGGCTCATAGCTGTAAAAAGTAGTTACAAAAGTGGAACAGTGCCTGAAAGGGCCTGTCACCGAGCAAGTAATTCAGGATTTCTCTGACCAGGAGGTTCTGGTGAAGCACCAAGTCGAGGCAGCTCGAGCTAATCTCGAGGCCTTTGAAGCAATCTTGACCAGATCTGAGTGACTCGAGATGAGTCACAGGTGAGTGTTGGGGGATTTTTATCCCTCGACCAAGTTTTGAGAAAAGATTGGTCATGTTTGACCACTTTTGGGACTTCAACAGGCTGGTCGAGGATGGAGCGCCCCGACGGAGCTGAGATTGTGGGATCTCACTTGTTTTGTGGGATTTTTGGGATTTTAGTGCTTATGTAATGGGTATGGGATGTCGGTCCATGGGTTTTAACCATGTTTAGGCCTTTTTGTAAATGTATAAATAGATATCTAAGCGATGTAAGAATTAGTGTTATCTATGTGCAAAGATTTGTAATTGGCTTAGTGCAAGAGAATGTAGGTTTCTTTGTGCACATACATTGTATGTAAGGATTTGTGCTATCAAGGAGTTCGCTCTATGCCTTGACCTGATTTTGAGGAAGGTAGATATAGTGTGTTGTGAGAAGATCGTCTCTCTAGTGAGAATCTGATCTCTGTGGCTTTGTGCAAAAGAGATGACAAATGTAAGGAGATCGAAGACTAATAAAGAAGAAGAAGATTTGGTGGATGTAGCCCCACACTATGGTGAACCATGTATATCTGATGTTAATATGCTTTGTGCAATTTTTTTCATATTGTTTATGTATTTATATGCTTAGTGTTTATGTATGATGAATGTTAGATCTGATATGATGCTATGTGCTAAATGATTGGATGTGCTTAATCTTGACTATTACTGCGTTGATTTGTAATAAGGGTTTAACCTGCAATGTGAATAAGGTTTAAGAACTAATGCATGTTATTGGCTAAGTACTCTGTTAAGTGTTGTAATCACATATCTGTGTCCCATCTTGGTTGTAGACACCTGAGTTGATCAGGGGATCAAATTTTGCTCAAAAATTCAAAGTGCTCAGAATTACTTCAAACCGGACGAGAGCGTAGGCCTCGTCATTGCGAACCCAACGCAACTCATTTTGTCTCAAACGGACGTCAGGAGCGAGAGATATAGAGATCTATTTGTCAAGTCAAACAGGTAAAGATTTTGATGATGACTGTACAGTCCGTACAGTCCGTACAGGCTGATGTGGCAGGGGCTGTACGGATCATACGATAATGTGGAAGGAGTGATGTGGAAAGTTTTTGATTGGTTGACGCTTGTCGAATCAGATGTCGACACGTGGCAGTTTTTTTTGGCAATGATTGGGTGCCACGTGGCCCAATCATGGGCTGCCACGTGGCACCCCAAAATTGGCTCATTGGTTGAATGTAAAATTTATGGGAGTCCGCGGGGTTCGACCCCCAGACCTCCCCCACTATGTAAAGCCTTCACAAACCTCTGCTAACCATTGAACCACCGATTGTACGTTGTAAGGTATATGCATTTGATTATATTTAATATCAACTATTGTAACCATTGGACGGGGGGTCGGAGCGGGGCTTAGCCCCAACCCATGGTCCTTGTATCAACCATACGACCATGCTATATGGTATAGTCCGACAGTTGTATATGTGCGCGATTTTGAAACCTAGCCCGTGGTCTTGTTAAACCATATGACCATGTGTGGAGCGCGGGGGTTAGTTTCAAATAGTTGTAACCTTTTTTAACCACTTTTTGCCAAGCGCGAGGTCACATGACCCATACGCCCAGGTGCCTAGGCGGTTAGGGGATGGCGCACCCTTAACCATTCTACGGTTTGCACCATTGGCATGGTTGCGCCTGGTGCTAGGTTTTCACGCTTTAAATTGCGTGTGAGCCAGGTTCAAATGACAAGGGTGCGTTTTGTAGATGCAGAGACAACAAGATTGAAGGTCGGACTTCCAGGAGGCCTAGCTTCTTCATTTTTCGACCGATTGAGGTGCCGAAAGAGCCCAGACAGGGGTTTTGGGATGCTTTGAAGCCATTGGAGTAGTCGGTTTGTTAGTTTGAGCATTTTAAGACATGTTTTTGAGCACTTTGAGCAATTAATAATAATGATCCATTGGAAGCTGGACCAGGAGATGTAGCCCAAGAGAGGGGTGAACTCCTTTATCAAATTGTTGTGTTTATGTGCTTATGTTCAATGATTATGCTGCTGTCTATGAGTATTTTACATAAGTAATCCTTTAATATATGTGTTGCAAACTGATCCTTTTGCTTTAAACACATAACATTCACTTGCAATAATTTTCAAGTATTTCAAGTCTTCTTCATTTTTAGATCATGAGTCCTGCAACCCCCCCTATCTCTACCTCGAGTGAGACTTCATTTGCTTCGAAGGTGTTGCCAAAAGGGCCGGTAGTTAGGGTTTTATTGGTGCGTTGTTGAAGCGTTGAACCCTAGGTCTGCCCCTGAGTCAACAGGTTCCCTTGGAATTATTTGTCTTGAAATGTATCTCTTGGCACACCAAGGGACCATCTCCTTATTTCCTTCTAGGGAGAAGGGGATGAGTAGTAAGAATATGCCCTGTACCACTAGAATTTTTGGTCATCATGCCTAAAGGTGTTTACTGTATCTCGAAAGAAATGTTGTCGAGTTTTTTCCATAAGTTGACGAGAACATTTATTCTCTCCAGATGATGTTTGAAATGAACACTTGGAAGGGATAATATAACCCTCCGCAAATATTGGTTTAATGCGTATCAATGGGATATCTCCTCAAGCCTTTCGGTGATTAATGACAATTTCTACGGTTCCTACGTAATGAGTTGTTACCATTAAAGATTAATAATCACATACTTAGAAAGAAGTGTGAAGGTGGTGGGGACAACGAAGAGAAATTAAGGATTGGAGATTTCATGAAGCTGCCAACCCGACGACACGTGAAAGAGATTCCGTGATGTTTGAAATGAACACTTGAAAGGGTTAATATAACCCTCTGCAAATCTTGTTTTAATGCGTATTAATAGGAGATCTCCTCAAGCCTTTCGCTCATTAATGACAATATTTACAGTTCCTGCATGATGAGTTGTTAGCATTAAACCTTAATAATTTCATATTTAGAAAGAAGTGTGAAGGTGGCGAAGATGGCGAAGAGTGATTAAGGATTGGAGACTTCGTCAACCCGCCAACCCGACAACCTGTGAAAGAGATTCCAAGAAATGGCCAAGTATGGAAAGTGGTCGGTCGGGCTTCAAAATAGGGTCACAATCTATACTCAAGAAATGTGAGGGCCCGATGGTAAAATTGTATGTCTCCGAGATTTTGACCACAAAATGTGTAACACAAAACAGGGCACGATGGCGGAATTCGGTGGTCAATTTGTATATCACAAAACTCTGGGTATTGTTTGTAGGTCATGGAACAATGGAAGCGCAATGTTGATCGCGCCTGCTCGGGAACTGTCAATCAAAAAAGTGGCTAAGTATTGAATAGGGAAGCGGTCGGTCAGAATCGTGATATAAAAGCATGAGACATATTCAAAAAAATGACTAAGTAACCAGAAAGGGAAAGTAGAGGGGAAAAAGAAAAGGGAATTTTATTGTTAATTTGTATATCAAGGAACTTTGGGTGTTGTTTGTAGGGTGCGAAACAATGGAAGCGCAATATTGAGCCCTCCTCGTCGGGAAACTACGATCAAAAAAGTGGTTGAGTATGGAATGGGGAAGCAGTCACTTAGACTCATGATATAAAATCATCAGTGGAAATGTGAATGCATGAATCCGCCAACCCACACACTTAGACATTTTCTGAAAAATGACTAAGTAACCAGAAAGGGAAAGTAGAGGGGAAAAAGAAAGGGGAAGGAAATTTTCAGAATCGGGAATTAGTCTTAACAAAGCCCCATTGATGGTCTTAACAGGAACTATGAAGTGCATTAGACAGGTGAGCAGGCTCTTCAATCATGGAATAGAGAAAGTGAGTCATAGTTATACTTTCCAGGATGTGTTTGCATAAGAGAAGCATAAAAAAGCTACAGAAAAATCAATGGAGGGTTGTTCAAGTAAAATTATTGTACTGTCAACTTCATCGTAAGTATAAAAACGAAGAATTTTAATTTTAATTTTTTGTGGTTTATATCATAGTCTCATTCGACTACAGCTAGCATATATCCTTTTATTTAAAAATATTTTTGAAGAAGAATTTTGGTAATTTCATCAATCAAGTAAAAGTGTTAAAATGAATTACATATTACATTTGCTTCACAGAGCTTACATTAAAAGGCAACACAGGTCTTGTATATTCTTTAAGATCATAGAAAATTCGCTAAGATCATGAATCTATAATCCATCCATAATTCAAAAAGAGGGCCCATGAGAACCTTGAACTACAAATCAAAAGCACATGAACAAAATTCTTCCAAACATAAGACAGGAAAAAATTAGTGAAGATTGGGCATTGTATCCCATCTATAACCAAATCCCCAAATGGGAACCAAGAAATTTGTCGATTACTATATTACTATCAACCAAGATCACTATGAACATTTTCTTTTGATAGTACTATGAACCAAGATCACATTTACCTGACAATGTTCTAACATTACTAGTTCTGGAAAAGAGTGTTAGCATTTAACTTAATGGAGTTTGAACAATGCCAAATTTGCAATATTATTGAAAATTCCTAATGGTTCCATTCAAAGGAGAAATCCATTTTGACGGCTCAAAGGATGGACCTGATTTACTCACAGTTGGGTACTTTGTATGAGGTCTTTCCTCATTCTTCTCATTCTTGTACTGAACAATCTTATGCACTTCCAGTTCACTTTGTCATGGCACTGCAAAACTCTATTCATATCTTGATTGAGTAGCATGGGTAGATACAGATCAGATTGTTTCGTTTCTTGTCAATGCATAATATGATTTTTCTTTTTTTGGTTCAACCGATATGCAGTATGGCATTGTCCTCATTTAATGTAAATTTGATATGGATGCGTAAGTTGTGTAACATGTAGACATTGTTTTCCTTTTTCTGTAGGTATACTTCATATCACAATTCTGCCAACCCAAGAAGCACATCTTGTAATACAAGTTGTCTAATTGTACAATGTACAATTGTGTTGTTGAGGGTTCGGATGGAAGCGTTGAGTCAATGTCTATATATGTAAGGGAATTTTTAACTGCATCATAGAAAATCAATTGTGACATCATTTATGAAAGCATAGGTAGAAGCAAGAGATTTGCATTCGGCACATATAGGCTCGAAGGGGGTCAAGTACGCATTTGTTGCAACCAAAACACCCTCAACCTATGCATGTGAGCATAGTAGTTAATATATTAAACAATATAATATATATCTATACAACAAAAAAGATGCACAAAATTGTTTAAGGAAATTTTTATGTGCAAAGTGTGGATGGAATTGTAGATGTATACATACAACAATTGTCGAGCTAGTTAGTTTCTTGAGACCCTGTACTATGCCTGTTCACTATTTTGTTACAAATGTTGCTTGGGTTATGTGGAAGAACATTTCTTTAACATCTCTTTTCTTTTTTATATTTTTGAAGAGCATAAGTGGAAATTTCCTTTTATGCAATTGTTGTTCCATTGAGGAAAATAAATTTGAATAGGTGTTGAACAAGTGTAGCTGCAACATGGAACAGTGTAATAGTTATGTAAGATAACCAAGATATATGAGCATGTGAAAGTAAAGTACAAAACTGGGTATGGAGAATGGTACCATTGCCTTTTCGTTGTATGAGTCTCCATCTTTTATATCAAGAATGTGTTGCGAGCCAACTTTTCTCGTGAGTGTGACAGTTGCACCAATGGTTCTTGTTGTTTCTCTCTACAAGTTGGTTGATTGTTGTGTTTGGTACGAAAATATATTCTAAACAAACCATGGGAACTTTTTCCATAATACTTGTTTCATTGAGTGATATAATTCGATCACAATCACCACGGTCATATACTGTTTTCAATAATATATTGAAATTTGTAATGGATATCCCATTACCTGGAAAGATCTTTTCTGCATGTTTTTGGACAAGTTGTGTAGGGATAGTCAGTGTGAATGTCATCATGGCTTCATTGTCCGTCATTTCATCACGCATAATGCATCTAGTTTTGTTTGCCTTGTCTAACTAGGTGTTATACACGACCATTATGTCCCCGATGAAAACTTGTCTAGTTCAGCGGATGTTCAAGCCTTCTATCGATAGTATATTGGGTGTTATAATTTTAGACCTAGTGACATTTTTTTAATAGAAAAATTAATGTGAATGGCAGTTTATATCATTTTTTTTTTCATAAATCTACAAGTAGATGCACAATTTGGATGAAGTATGCAGGTCATAGTTTTGTAACCATACATATTAGTCTATGAAGCTTGCACTATATTGAGCGATTCACTTACGCTCGTTAATAATTCTTGTGAACTGAAAAGCATGTGTTGTAGATGACATCAACATATTTATCATGGCATAGATGAATAAATAATTCAGGATATTTGTTTGGTAAACATAGCAAGAGAATAATGTATGAATATTTACCTTTGGCCTTATCGTTCTGTTGATGTTTGCGATGATTGACTACTCATGTCCATGTCACTCGTCCAACTTTTTCTGATGCAAACATGTGTACATTGAATATCACAACAACTAAATAAGAATATGCATTGTATATTGTTCATAATTGTGTTGTATGTCACATACAGGCTCGAAGGGGATCGAGTATGAAATAGGGTGTCAAGGAATATGTCATCACCATAACAAATTCTATATGGACTACAAATTTTAGATTTAGCAGAGGACTAAAGTAGTGTAGAGATACAATGTCATTTGGAGGACTAGGCTACATTTGGTGGAAAAGGGCCAATGTAGAGGAGGCGTGAAAGTTGGGGCCTGGCGTACCATAGATCTTGAAGCGGACCAGATCAACGACCAACAACCATATCAGGTGATGAAAGAGTTTAATTATGTGAGAATGATCCAAGTAAAATACTGTGGTTTCGGCATGCAACCACATGGCACCATCAGAGGCATATCGGGGTGAAAAGAGGTCTACTCAAAACCGTTTTTTCCAACCCCCAATATCGAAAGTTGATAGGACCCAGTGGACCGTAGATCTTGAAGTGGCCCAGATCGATGGCCAAGACACATATTGAGCAATAAAGTAGCATGGAGGATAATTGTTCAAGGGTGGGATAGGTAAAATACCATGGTTTCATTTCTTAGACACACGGTCCCATCAAAGGTATATCGGGGCGAAAATAGATCTACTCAAAATCTTTTTTTCCAACCCCCGATATTGAAAAACACATATAAAAGGAGAGCCCCCAATCATTATTTTATGATATTTCAAAGCACTCGACCATCTGAAAATTGGCACAAACCCTCCATTCGAAACTAAAGCTCAACAGTGAACCGACTCTGAGCATTCTCCATCAATTTACAGGTATTTTTCATCATGGCCATTAATCATGACATTTTATCCATGAAAGAACAAGACTCTGCCTCTAAACAAGAATCCCTCATCGACAGGGATTTTGACGTATTTGACACAAAAATATAGGTATCACCCATTTCCGTTTCCAAATCAAATTTGCTAGAAAATGTTGGAAAATGGATACCCTTCCTCGAAGCGACCCAAGCCTCCTTCACCCCTTACATTGTAGAAGTCGTTTTCCCTTTCCTAGAGTTCGTAAGATGGTGTGTGGAACAGTATTCGCATGAATAAAAGATCATTTTGAATAATTTAGGGTCAAAGGTCTTATGTGAAATAGATGGTCCATAAATTCGACACACCCTCAGTATACCAGAGTCTTCCCCCACAGTGTCAGAGCCCTTCGACGAAGAGAAAATGATCACATTCTACTGAGAATGCCCCCCCGAAGTAAAAACACTATTTCTACAAAGCATTGTTAAACCTGAACACCATTATGAAAGTCAGTCGTTACCTATCAATGTAAGCATCGTGATTATTGAGTTCCAGTGGGCTTGTTCCCCGCTTTGTCAAATTTTAGGGTTGGATAACGACAAGTTTGTAGTAGAAGTCATGTTGGGTTTCACGTTGACATTTTTTATGTCAGAGTGTAGTCAGTTGGCTTGTATCAGTTTTGACAAGTTCATCACTGATAATATGCATCAACAATTGGTAAATTTCAATTCACTGAGACACTTCAGAAACTACACGCACTTGCTGAGAATGTTCCTGGAATAGAATAAGACTGAATTGCCTGAAGATGAATTCATATCGACTGAATGAAAAAGGATCACCATGCTTATTTTCATCAAAAATATCATGTTCAGGGTGTATAGTCTTATCTTCAACACGGACCTGCCAAGGGTTTTGGAAGAAATGAAAATATCTCTACAACCAAATCCAGAGAATAGGGTGGGAGATTGGATGTTGTTCATGCATTCCACTGGAATTTCGGTGTATGGTTATCAAGAAGGACCTCATATTTATCCTGTCTTCCTGAATCCCATGTTCTTTTCCCTAGAGTTCATCAAACAAAGGATTATTTCAGAGACAGAGCATTTTCTGAAAATGCACAAGGCATCTAATTTAAAATTTCCTTTCATGATAGGACCTTTTGTTGTAAAAGCCAAGTCTTGTCTACCTCAAATACAAGCCAAACTCAATGAATTTGGGTTTACATAGTTACAAGGTAGGAGATATGACCCACACAGATCATATCTAAAAGAAGGTTGTCGAGTAGGGAAGCCCCTACGAGCATGGACAAGTTGAAGGATTTGATAAACTAGAAAATTTGGAAACATGTGCAGACATGGAGGTCATTTTGCAACCTGATCACACACAACAGACAGGGTCAACCCCTCAGTAGACCCAGACATAGAAAAATTCCCCAAATATGATTGTCAAAGCTCCAAAGATGAGTGTTTATAATAAGAGGAGCAGTTCAGAGGCACTGGGTGCCAGTAGTCAGCAAAATATTCTCAAGAAAATGAAAATCACACCATCATCTTAGATAGTAGATCTGGAAGAAGAAGAACCTAAAGAGAAAATGAGCATGGAGATGGTGGAAAGTGTAACCAAGAACAAGAGGTTGGTATAGGAAGCATGCCACAGAGTGAAAGCAGCTCCAGAGTTTTCAACAACAAGAAACATGTATTTGGCAAGACACCTAGGGAAGTCTACCAATCCAAAGAAGACTTAATGAATCAGTATGTATTGAAGGGAAGTATGGAAAATAGTGAAATAAGGGACTTATTTCTCAAGGTAGAGAATATCTCCCAGCATAAGACTTCCATGTTTTCAATCAGGTATGTGGAAAGAAAGACATTTAACATAGCAATAGCAGATGATGATAAAGTGTCTGAAATTAGGATGCATTATGAAAATATTGGTGCCCCAGACAAGGTAAAGTTCCACAGGAATGCCAGTGACATGATATATTCAGACTACCTGAGTTTGAGTCTGAGGGTTTTAATACTGACAACACATGCACTAAAATTGGATGGACATTTGAAGCAAGAGAAAGCATCCAACAAGGCCTGGAAGACACAGGTCAAAAGATTGGAATCTGAAGGCCCTCAGGGGGAAAAGGCTTCATTAGACGAGAAAGGGAAGATGATCCAAAGCCTAAAGAAGAAGCTGGAAATTTATGCCACAAAACATCCACAGATAATAGAGCTAGCTACACTAGAGAAAGAAAAGGAGACATTCAGACAAGAAGCACTAAATTACAAACCTAAAGTGTTGCAGCTGGAAAAAGAGAAAGAGAATTGGTTGCAAGGACAGGTAGCAACATCAGATATGGTTGTCATTGTACCTTCTAATATGGAAGCTCAATCAAGAACTGGTGGATTGGTTCAGACTATGTTCCAGGTAAGATTTAAGACAGTGGAGATCAAGAACCTTAAGGAAGTCATAGAAAAGCTACAGCAAGAGATGAAAATGAAGGAAGAAAGGATGGCCCAATTTCAAAAGGATAACCAATATTTGCAAGAGAGGGTGAACAAATTGAAAACAAGGTTGAAGGGTAAATGAATTTTGTAAGGAGATAAACATGTAATGTGGGATGTTGTTGCTATTGTAGTTGCTAAGTTCAGGGTTTACCTAAATTTTATAAATGACAAAGACAACATGGTTGTCACTACCTGAAGCAGATGTACTGTTGTTAATGAGACATTGAAAACAAAAGCCCTCGAAATGGGCCAAGAATGCTATTAACTTGCTAAATTTTATGTCCACTACCGATCTTCAGACCATTGGGGTGAAGGATAGAACTGCACTGATCATTTGGGCCACGAGGATCATCATTAAACACAATTTTCTTAAATTGGTTCAAACCAAAGCTGTGCAAATGGAGCAGAGGATACAAGAGTTCAAAGATGCATTTGAACAATTTTTTATCAAGGGCCTCCCGCCATTTTGGGATGGTAAAGGGAAATTATACAATCAAGAGGAATACAATTCTCTCCTCACTCAGCGCAGAATGGATCATTCAAAATTTGAAGGCATGGAAGAGAACTTGAAGGGGCCCAGTTTGGTGGAATATTTGGTTGCAGAATTTGAGATTTTGAATCAGTTCAAGACAGTGAAGATCGGGTTACCAACTATGTCTTACGCTACCTGCATTGACCTAGAGATTCTAATAAAGGAGATGATGGATTATGAGATTCCTTCTGACTCACAGCGGAAGGAGATCGTACGGTTAGGAAAGACAAAATGTAGCTTTCCAGGAACCAGTAAGTAACTTCCAGGTGTCACCAAACTGGCAAATTCGATAGGATATGTGAGCAGGACATATGGTGCAAAGGAAGTCGAGCAGTCAGAGAAATCTATCCCTAGTCTATGAAACATTTTTTGTTTAATCATTGTAAATTGGTTCATATGATGAGACTGTTAGTTGAAATTATTATAGTCAGTTTTAGAAGCTGAAACGTTTCGGTTTCAACCATTGTAATCGAATTGTATAAGTACTAGAAATTTTGAATGAACTAATGTTGGCAGAAGTGCAAGGGAACCTTTTTGTTTCTTCTAAACTCTATTGTAATTTTCTAGAGTTGAATTGAATATACATGTAGAAGCTTTTGAAGTCTCTATGAAAAGATTCTAATGGTGGTGATATGAGTTTTGTCATCTCTCATCATATGTATTTCCTGTGATTCTTTATTTCCATTTGCATTGTCTTTTATTTAAATTGGATAGTTAAAAGATCAGAATTCATCTTGTGATTCTCTTGGCTTAAACAATTTAAATTGTTTGAATTTCCTCTTAACTAATTCAGAATTCATTTCAGTAATGCTCTGAGGCAGTTATTTGTTTCCTCTTTCTTCTTACACCTTGCTTAAACTCAATTAACAACTCATATTCATTGCCTCATTTAGCCTTTATCCTCTGGAGAGTTCTCTCGATTGATCATTATTTTCATTCAATTTCATAATTTTGACTCCATTTCCCAAAGTGTTCCTCCCCTTCCTTGCTAGCAACTTTATTAAAACCCCCAAAACAAACCAAATCTAGTCATTGATTACCAAAGAAATATCAAGTGACACGAGAGAGCCCTCTATGAGTTGAGAAGGCTAGTGCTTCAGCTCTAAAGTAAGCTAAAATAGTTACCTCTATCATTTGTCTATCATCCAAACAAAATTTATAGAGTGCTAACATTCTTGCGCCATTGTCGGGGACAAAATTGAAAAATCTTCCCTGCGAAAAAAGACATTAGAGACTTAGTTTGATCCCTGAGGGTGGCAGTGGATCAAATACCTACTTGGTTGAGATTATTTTTTCCCTAGTGAATCCATTACCAAAATACCATTTGCACCAAATAGTGTGAGATAGAAATCCTAGCTCCTAAAAAAATTCACACAAGGAGCAACCCAGACCCAGAAGCTGTAATCCCTGTGTCTGACCTTGAAAACATTGTACATAAAAGAAAAGAAAAGCCAATAACCCCAGTGTTGCATCCAGATCGATATCTATCCTTGCCCAAGGATGGAGTGACTATGTAAATGTATTGAACCTGCATAGAATAGATATAGCTAAACAATGATACACACATTTGCAAAGAGAATTGGAAAAAGAAGAAGAAGAAGAGAAAGAATGGAAAGAATTATCATTAACCGTTGTGAATAATGAATAATTTACACATGATATACTCTGTATAAATAAATGAGTTTGACTTGAGGTGAACCAAATCACCATAGTGGTGGTCTAGAGTGATCTGGACACACACCAGCAGTTACGGGAGTGAACTTCCACCTATTCTAGTCTCTCAGGCAGTTACAGGAGTGAACTGCCACCTAGTTGAGTTAACTAGTCAACTAGCCTCCAGTTAACTGACTGAATAGAAAGTAGTGAGGAGTTAAATCAAGGAATAAAGGCTAATGCACCACTCTGGTGATGATACCAAGGAAAGGTCGAATTAGCATGGTGATGATCCCAATGAAACAACATCTAAACTCAACTCAACTAGTCAAACTGAAGTGTGAATTGAAAGAGAATATTCTCTAGGTGGAATATTCTCTCCTAAAATATAGGAGACTGGATAATGACTAATTATGACTAAGAAACAAATAAAAACCTTAGGAAAAATAAATCCTAGGTGTGTGTAAAGTAACTCCAACACCCCCCCTGAACATCACTATGGTGAAAATAAAGATTGGGTCCCAGCAACGAGGTCATGTTAGGTACCCGAGTACAAAATATACACTGAAAATAAAGTGAGGAAAGATGG
>ML785652.1:148744-165972 GCA_009831015.1 Picea engelmannii | reverse complement strand
AAAATGTGTCGTTCACTCCAAGACGACCTCGCAGAGAATGGAATTTCTTCTCAGTGAAGGTCTTGGTGAAAATGTTTGTCGTCTGTTTTGTTGAAGGACATAATTGTAAGTTGATGATCCCCTCGTGTACTAAGTCTCGAATGTAGTGCATGTGGATCTCGATGTGCTTCATCCACTACCTCTGAATGGGATCTTTGCAGTACTTCAGAGTGCTCTAGTTGTCACACCAGATGACGATTGGCCGATGAAACTGAATTCCCTACTCAGTAAGAAAATTTTGTAGCCACATAGCCTGAATGGTTATGTTAACTACCCCTCTATACTCTGCCTCGACTGAAGATAGAGAAATGGCAGCTTGCTTCTTGCTCAACCAATAGATAGGCCCAGAACCAAGACTGAGTGAGTAACTAGATGTGGACTTGCGATCAATGTTATCGCCAGTCCAGTCAGAATCAGTAAACCCAATGAGATATAATGTAGATTTTGTTGCCTAATGAATCCCAAAGGTGATGGTACCATGTACGTATCGAAGGATATGATTTGCAGCTTTCCAATGTAGCTCATGCGACTTCTGCATGAACCTGGAAACTACGCCAACTGCATATAAGAGGTTTGTTCTAAAGTGTGTGAGATACAACAAGCTCCCCACTAGCTGTCTATACAATGTGATATCAACCAGTGGAGTCTCCCCACCATCCTCAAGTTTGACTCCTGATAGGAAAGGAGTCGAAGCAGACTTGCAGTCTGTCATGTGAAATCTCTCAAGGATATCTCGTGCATACTTGGCTTGAGACAATTTGATGCCTGATGCATCCTGACTGATCTCGAGTCCATGGAAGAAGTGTAGTGGACCCATTTCTATCATCAAAAACCTGTCATGAAGAATCTTCTTGACTGCAGCAATCATTGAAGTTGAGCAATCAGTCATCCTGATCATGTATACATTCGGGTCTGATTTACAATGTACAAAGTTTTGTGACAATAGGTAGGAGTCCATATTGGCATACTAGGCCCTCAGAGCCTACTTGAGGCCATAAAGTGACTTCTTCAGTCGACAGACCAAAGATGAGTCCTGCATAAATCCCTTGGGATTCTCCATGTAGATCTCCTCAGAGAGATCACCGTGAAGAAATGCATTCTTCACGTCCATCTGATGGACTTCCCATCCCTTGGTTGTTGCAATGGCAAGGGCCAATCGAATGGAATCCATCTTCGTTATTGGAGCGATGGTCTCATCATAGTCAATACCATGAACTTGCTGAAAGGCTTTGGCAACAAGCCTGGATTTGTATTTGTTGATCTTTCCATTCGTTGTGCTCTTGGTCCTATAGACCCATCTGCATCTGACAAGTTTCCTCCCAAAAGGAAGGGGAACCAGATGCCAAGTCTGGTTCTCGAGGAGGGAGTTGTACTCCTCCTGCATGTCGGATTCCCAAAAGGGATTTCTAGTAGCCTCACCATAAGACTATAGATCTGAAGACTGAACCAAGAAAATATGCCTGGAGGACAATGGTGCAGTGGTAGTGAGTGCAACAGGAGGCTCCTCGAAATCAGATCGAGTCCTCCTAGTATCGGTTGGATCACCGACGAGATCCCCTGCATCCTGAAGAGTAGTCTGTTCCCACTTGGGCCTCTTCTCTAGCTCTGCAACTGCATCGGGATGCTCTGACTCTGCATCTGAATGTACTGAATCTAAATCTGAATTTGAATCCTTTGAGTCCTATGGATCAAAACTCTCATATGAAGAAGAGTCATCATGTGCATGCTCATCATCTTGGATAGGTGGAAGAGTGAAGGTGTCTTCACGCGACTACTAAGGTACATGCGAGACACTTTCCTCAAATTGGACACTGCGCTCAATGATGAGCTGGTCCGAGGAAACATCAATAAGTCGATATCCCTTCACACAGTCGGGGTATCCAAAAAAAATGAACGCAGTGCTCTGTGGATCAAGTGCCTTCCTCTTTTCAGAGGGAATCTGGGCCCATACATGAGAACCAAAAATGAAA
Organism: Picea engelmannii; assembly: GCA_009831015.1. Lineage (NCBI taxonomy): Eukaryota > Viridiplantae > Streptophyta > Pinopsida > Pinales > Pinaceae > Picea > Picea engelmannii. The sequence goes on along the minus strand of ML785652.1, from coordinate 163,963 downwards.
AAGTGGATCACTTCCAGTTTGAGACCACTCCAAGCCTCGTAGGAGGTCTTATCCTTGACAGATCTATGGGGAGATCTATTCTGGATGTATGTTGCACAGTTAAGTGCTTTGGCCCATAGTCTCTCTAGTAGTGACTTTGCATGCAACATGCAACATGCCATCTCCTTTAGAGATCGGTTTTTCCGCTCAGTAACTCCATTTTGTTGCGGAGTGTAGGGAAATGTATGCTGCAACTGAATCCCTACCTCATGGAAAATATTTTGGATCTCATGATTCACATACTCTCCCCCGTTATCAGTTCAGGGGACTTTGATCTTCTTTTCGGACTGTGTCTCAACCAAATATTTGAAATCTTTGAGGTGTTGAAAGACCTCAGATTTTTGCCTGAGAAAGTAGATCCATGTAAAACATGAGAAATCATAAAAAAAAATGAGAACAAACCTCACTTTTCTGATCGATGGATGCGGAAAAGGACCCATGAGGTCACTTGTGATCAGATATAAAGGTGTGAAAGCTTGCTAAGACTTTCCCTTGTCAAATTTCTCTTGAGGGTGTTTTTCGAGAACACATCCCTCACATACTCCCTTGGAGAAATGGATGTCTGGTAGACCATCAACTAATCTGTGCTTGCTAAGTTGTTGCATGTATCTGAAATTCAAATGTCCAAACCTTTCGTGCCATATCCTACTACTTTAATCAGCATGAGTAAGCAGTAAAGTAGAATCAGGTTTAATGAATTTAGAAAATGTATACAATCTAGACTGAAGATTTACCTCACCGATAACAACCTTGGAGTTGGTTTGCATGTCGTATATGTCCATGACATTTGGTGTGAATATGAATTTCTTTCTAGTGTTGGAATTCGTCATTTGATACACTGAGAGAAGGTTGACAACAAGCTTGGGAACATGCAACACGTTCTCGAAGCTTCCATTGGTGAGTTCAATCCTTCCTTTGTCGGTGACTTCGACAGAAGATTTGTCCCCCATCAGAATAGGAGGACCTTTGCATGAATCCAAAGAAGAATATACTACTTCTGAGGTAGCCATGTGATGTGATTCTCCTAAATCTACGATCCAAGCATCGGGAGAGGAGTTGATGGTAATGAAAGCATGGCTAGAATTCCCTTTCTTGGAATTCAGATCTTTTGGCTTCTTCTTATTTGCACCCTCAGGGATGTGATATCCAAGGTTGTTTTTCTGAAGTATCTGAGACATCAGATCTATTTTTTTTGCATGCATGCGGATTCCAAATGGAATCCTTTGTGACAGTATGTGCATTTCTCTCCTTTTCTTCCCTTTTTGCCTTTGGATTCGTAGGCATCGGTGAAGGGTTTTGTGTACCCTTCCTTCTTTGTATGTGCATGAGATTTCCGCTTATCTTTATCTTTATATTTCTGATATTTTTGGCTGCCATCATGCAAAATAATTGCATGCACCCTTGGGCCTTTCATTATACCCATGTTGATGAGCTTGGTTTTCTCTTGTGTTAAGGATTCGATAAAGTCCTCAAGAGAAGGCATCTCTAGGTGGATCCAGAGGCGAATCTGATAGTATGGAATGTAGATATGAATACTGAGAATTTAGGACCAAGCTTGGAGAGAATGGTGAGAACCATTTGTTTCTCCTCCTTCGATTTATCAACCCCGCAAGCTTTGAGTTGCAACAGTACATCCTTGAATTTTGTAAAGAAATCTTGGATATTCTCGAAGCTTTTTGGATCCAATGTGAGCATCTCCACCTCCAGCATGTGTCCCCTCATCTCATCATGTTTTACAAATATCCCTTCTAATATGTTCCAGGCTTCATTGGGAGTCTTACAGGAAGATATATGAAAAAGGAGATGGGGAGAAATAAGACTGCAAATTGTTTCGAGTGCCTCATCCATGAGATTTAAGTACTTGGATTTTTCTATGGATGATGTCAGCTCTGTATCTGTATTCATGGTTAACCTGTACAACCCTCTGGATCGGAGATGTATGGATATTTTATCCTTCCATGCAAAATAGTTGTAAGGTGTAAGAATGAATTCTTTTTGCAATTCCATCTTTCAGTTGTCTTCAATATTTTGTAGCTGCAAAAAAATTTGGTGTAGCTTTTGCTTAGCAGTCTGTCCGCTCTGATACCATGTAAATGTGTTGAACCTACATAGAATATATCTAGCTAAACAATGATACACACATTTGTAGAGATAATTGGAAAAAGAAGAAGAAGAGAAATAATGGAAAGAATTATCATTAACCGTTGTGAATAATGAATAATTTACACATGATATACTCAGTATAACTCAATGAGTTCAACTTGAGGTGAACCAAGTTTCCATAGTGGTGGTATAGAGTGATATGGACACACACCAGTAGTTACGGGAGTGAAATTCCACCTATTCTAGTCTCTCAGGAAGTTACGGGAGTGAACTGCCACCTATTCTAGTCTCTCAGGCAGTTACGGGAGTGAACTGCCACCTAGTTGAGTTAACTAGTCAACTAGTCTTCAGTTAACTCACTGAACAGAAAGTAGTGAGGAGTTAACTCAAGGAATCAAGGATAATGCACCACTTTGGTGATGATACCAAGGCAAGGTCGAATTATCATGGTGATGATCCCAATGTTGCACGGTGATGATCCCAATGCAACATCTAAACTCAACTCAACTAGTCAAACTGAAGTGTGAACTGAAAGAGAATATTCTCCAGGTGGAATATTCTCTCCTAAAATATAGGAGATTGTATAATGACTAATTAAGACTAATAAACAAATAAAAACCTTAGGAAAAATAAATCCTAGGTGTGTGTGAAGTAAATCCAATAGACTACCCTTGAAGACCTTGAATTTGATGTGAAATTTCAGCAAGCCCTATTAAGAACTAAGTCATAATCTTGTTTAAGTGAGACCATCTTTGACAAAAAGAGATTCCAATATTTGATTTTAGCTGCATCTTCCAGGCCTATAGTGATCCCCACTGAAAACAAAAAGCTACTTTGAGCCCTCACAGTAGCCATGGAAGCTAGATTTCGCCCCCTCATACAGCATGCCCAACTACATGATCTACCTCAAGATTATAACCTAAGGATCAAACTATATGATGTTGAAGGTAACATATCAGCTCAGAAGCATCTAGACTAGTTTAATGATTTCATATACTTGGAAGAGGTGGACTTTGAAGATGTGAAAATGAGGATGTTTACACAAAATCTTGCAGGAGAAGTGAGGAAGTGGTTCATATCCCTTCCACCAACTAGTATCGCATATTTCAAGGCCTTTGAAACAAGATTCCTTTCAAAATGGGGAGATAACAAAAATCCCCTTCAGTTGTTGACCCAGTACAACAACATGAAGAGATCACCTGATGAAACAGTGCAATATTTTTCAACCAAGTTTATGAAGGTATATAATTTGATTCTGACTGAGGTAAACCCCCCCCCTAAATATTCTCAGCTCAGATATGTTCATTCTTTTGAAAGTGAATTTTCTTTATTATTAAGAGAACAAAGATCTACCGCATTGGATGATATGACGACTGATTCCATAGAGGTTGAAGTGAACCTAATGGCTTCAGGGAAGATGAAAACTAATTATGGTTGGGACATAAACATAACTCAAGATAAAGCACAACCTTCAATGTCACAAACATCAGAAGAAAGGTTTGAAGCAATGATGAGAAACATGGAGAGAATGATGGAAAGGATGACTCTGGGTAATAGGTCTAACCCCAGAGAACAAGTTGATGGTCCACCCAGAAATCCGAGGAGACCAATGATCCCCCAAATTAGACAAAGAGGGTGAAGGAATCAGGGGAACTAAGAAAATCAAGAAGATCATGCGAATCAGGGAAATCAAGGAAATCAAGGAGATCAACAAATAAGGCCTCCTTTTCAAAATAATTATATAGATGAAAATTATGATGGATATTTTGAAGACAAAATGAACTGTTATGATGATAAATAAACAGAAGTGTTTTTGACTAAAGAATAACATGACCAGTTCATGGATGAAAGTGAGATCTTTTTGCAAGATGAAGAGGAAAGTTTGTCAGTAGAAACGAAAGATTACCAGACAAGATTGCAAAATGCTATCATGCAATTCCAAAGACAATACAACCTTCAAAATCAAAGGGTACCTCCAAATCCTCCAAAGTGAAATCCTCTGAAGGGAAACCCCACCAAAGAATCTCAAAGTAACATACCTTCTTCAAGTCAGCCCAAAAAAGATTCATCTACAAAAGACTCTACTACAAAGGATTCTGCTACAAAGGGTATTGTGGACAAAGGAAAGTAGAAAGAAGAACCATAGAAGAGAATATTGGAGGCAAGGAAAGAAATGGTCAACAAAGAGGTAGAGAAGAATTCATCCTCTTTTAATTTTGAAAGTGAGATAGCTAAGATCAAAATTTATGTACCATTTAATGAATTAATCAAGAATAACGGATATAGAAATTAGATCATCAAGATGCTTAAAACATAACAGACTTCGGATACCCTGAACGTACAAGATGACCACTCTGCCATCTTATTCAGACCAAGAGTAGAAGAAAATGGTGATAACGAAGAAGTTCCCCCTTTCTATGTTATCCTGAAATCCCATGATATGACTCTACACAATGCAATGTTGGATTTAGGGGCATCTGATAACCTAATGCCCAAAGTGGTCATGGACCAACTAGGTTTGGACATCACCAAGACTTACAAAGACTTTTTCTCTTTCGATTCCAGGAAGGTGAAATGCCTAAGTCTTATCAAAGATCTGGTGGTATATTTGGCACAAATTCCAGTAAAGAACATGGTCATGGATGTAGTAGTGAATGACATCCCTCCCAAATTTGGCATGTTGTTGTCAAGATCTTGGGCTGCAAAATTAAAAGGAACCCTCTAGATGGACATGTCATATGCCACCATCATTGTTTTCGGTCAAGATAGAAGGTTGTTCAGATAAGTTTTGCTCAATTACATGGTCAACAACAAGTCACGGCCTAGCAATCATCCCATATACTTCGTGGAAACTGAGTTGGAATCTTCTATTTTCTTGAATGACCTATGTTGGGAAGAGGAAGAACCAGAAATTGAAATGCTCAACAAGTGGAGATCTGATCAGTAGATTGAGGAAGACTCAAAATAGCAGGATGAAGAAGAAGATCAAATATGGAAGATGATTTTTGATGGAGCTGCTTGCAGAGAAGGAGCAGGAGTTGGCGTTTGGATCAATCATCCCAAAGGATATTCAAAATTATGTTCTTATAAGCTTGTTTTTGAATGCACAAATAACATGGCTGAATATGAAGCATTAATATTGGGGTTAAAGGTCTTGAAAGAATTGGGACCCAAAATAATTGTTGTACATGGAGACTCTGAGCTAATTATAAATCAAATCAAAGGCATATACCAAGAAAAACACCCCAGACTAAGGGCTTATAGAAATATGGTACTAGACCTCCTTGAAGAGTTTCTAGAATGTAATCTTTCAACAATTCCAAGAGAACATAACTAGGTCATTAATGCCTTGGCTACTTCAGCAGCAGTTTTCAAAGTTCCAATTTTCCCTGAAAAAGCTACAAGGTTGAGGTCAACTATAGGCCAGCAGTACCAAATAATATGAAGCACTGGCAATTTTTTGAGGATGACAAATAGATAGAAAGTTTCCTCAAGATGGAGAATGAGTTTGAGAATTTGAACATTGATGATTAATATTGTGATGATGAGGTGGATGCAGCTACTTTCACAATGGAGGGGTATTTTGACAATCAAATTGCAGGCAGAGATATCGTTCAACTAAAGAGAAACATCATTCCTAAATGTTTGGTCCCATTAGAGAAACTCTTTGATAATAATGATGTGGCCAGAAGTCCAAAGATTACAGTAAATGAAGTGGATCTAGAAGATTTAAATATTGGGACCTCAGAGGATCCAAAGATCGTTAAGCTGTCCAAAAAGGTTAGCCCTGAAGTCAAGGAGAGGTATGTAAAATTGATGAAAGAATTCCCTAATCTTTTTTCCTTGAGCTATGATGATTTGAAAGTCTATGAGACAAGTATAATTCAGCATGTTATCCCAATAAAAAAAGATCACAAGACATTCAAATAGAAATTGAGAACGATAAATCCTTTGTTTCTACCCCTGATTGACAAAGAAGTAAAGAAGTTATTTTAAGCCAAAATCATAGTGTCTGTGAGATTTTCCAAATGGGTGGAAAATCTGGTGCCGGTCAGAAAAAAGAGTGGAGAAATTGGGTTGTGTGTGGATTTCAGGAATCTGAACAAAGTATCTCTAAAAGATCATTAACCGTTGCCTAAGATGGATCATATTTTACAGAAGGTGGTGGGTTCTTAGAAGATGTCAATGTTATATGGCTTCTCAGGATACAATCATATTATGGTGCACCCTGACGATCAGGAAAAGATGACATTTACGACACCATGGGGTACATTTACGTATGCCAATATGCATTTTGGGCTTATGAATGAAGGGGCGACGTTTCAAAGAGCTATGGATATAGATTTTGCTAATGAAAAAGATAAATTCATTATTATCTACCTTGATGACATCACTGTGTATTCTGCCTCAAGCATCTTAGAAGGGCGTTTCAAAAATGTAGAAAGTTCAAAATCTCATTGAATCCTAAGAAGTCAAATTTCGCCATGGAAGAAGGAAAGTTGTTGGGTCACATTATTTCAAAATAAGGGATAAAGGTAGATCCCAGTAGAGTTGAGGGAATATTGAAAATTAGCATACCCATAAGTAAAAAAGAGGTTCAATCTTTCTTGGGGAAAGTAAATTTTCTGAGAAGTTTTATCCCAAATTTGGATGAAATCATAAAACAAATCACAAACATGCTCAAGAAGGAAAATGAAATAAAGTGGATTCCCGAAGCAAGAAAATCCTTTGAAGACATCAAAGTGGCATTGACTATTGGGCCCTTCATTTTTTAGAAAGAATTGCACAAGTCTTGAATAAGCATGAGTCGCGCAAACTTCATCAGAGGCTGGAAGGAAGAATAATAGAAAGCAGTTGTGGAAGCTAGCGCAACACCATCTAAGAAACAAACAGTTGCAACAGAACAAGAAAGTGAGCAAGCCAAACATAAAGACATAACCTAGTTATATATAGGATTGAATATCATTGTAAATTGGTTGGTTAGGTTGGGTTGATATTTTTGTTGTTTTTCATTCAGTTCATTTGTTCATTCATTCATGGGTTGATGAGATTTGGGTTGAGTCATGTCTATCAGATTCACCTAGGGTTTTAGGATTAGTTGTTGCTACGTGTTGTAAGTCGAAAAGAGTAGAGTCTGTAATGAACGAGACCTATCATTTGGGGAATTAGAACTCTGTGGTTGAGGCCTAGAGCCAAGAGTCTGTACTGAATATTTCTATGTAATTTTGATTCTATAATGCAAGAAAGATCTTTGAGATAATATGATAAAGGAGAACCAACTTTTAAAAATATGATGTGTCTTTGGATGTTTACTTATGCAATACATTTTTCCTTTATGGTTTATGAGTTCTATTTGATGGTTCTATGTTTAAATCATTGTTCATAACGTAAGTAGGTTCAATTATTATGGTTAGATGTTTCAGATCTGATGTTGTCTCTTGTGAAAGAACATGAATGAGTTCCAAATGATATATGGATCCTCTTTAGGAGATGAAAATGCCAACACTCTATACTACACGGTACCTTTTATTGGTAACCTGAGAAGGACCCTGGTCTGATCAAATTCGCGCCAACAAAATGGTTCCATTATCGGGACCCTTGTAAAAAGGAAACTTGTAGGAAGAATGCTACCACTGATCCATAGATCTGCCATCGATCAATGGTGGGAAAGAAACTGTGACTCCTTCTTATGAAAGAAGCATAACTAAGGAGAAAATCAGTGGGAACTACAAGGGAAGCAATCTTTTACTCAGGAAGATCAAGCGACCAGTACGAGATTTTTTGGGTTAAGTTCCCAGAAGATTTTTTTCACTAGATCAAGAGACTCCAAGAAGCTCCAGAGTTCCAGGGGGGTCAAGAAGATCTGTGTGTGGGATACCGACAAGCTAGCAGCACTCCACAGGATGGATTTCCCAGTCACACAAGCTATAGATTTCTAGGTTAGCACCATGAGAGAAGGATACATAATTGAATTTACAGTTGATAACCACTAGTCTTTCTCGTGAGCAGAGGAAATTTTCAAGAAAGGCACAAAGGGAAGACTATTAAGAGAAATCCCCCTGTGGATTAAGGCTTTCTTGGTGGAGGAAGGGATGTTGATTATATCAATGACCAAGATGGCAGCGTAAACACCCTCGCTTGGGGTAGGGCGAGACGGGGTGAAAGTCATGGCATGAGAGAGGGGAAGGGTTCTTTGACAAATGGGGGGGAAACAACAAGAAATGGATTCGGGCGATGATCGAGCCTTGAAGAGAGCCTCCATAGTTGGAAAATGGTGGCGCAGAAAGATCAAGAAAGCCGCAAGACAATCTGAAAAGATGAGGAAAGAAGGAGGATTGGGAGAAATAGAGGAAATACAGATGGAAGAACTGCAAAGGATGAAAAGACATGAATGACTGGCCAATCAAAGATTAAATGAGAGAGAAGCAAGGAGATAAAGAAGTCCCAGGAGGTAGGATGAGAAGGAGGAAGCGTGGAAGTAAAAGAGGAGGAAGCCAACATGAATCTTGGAGGAGAAAGAGAAGATTCAGCCCCGATGACAGAAGAAATCGAGAATCCGATCGAAGAGATCGTCCTAGTGGAAGCTAACGAGACACCCCAGATCAAAGAAAATTGCTCCAAATCCAGTGGAGCCAGCCCCAAATCACCCATACCCCAAGTGCCTTCCATACAAGCAGTAAGTTCGACACTACCTTCTCATGCAAGTTTCATTCTAGTACAATTAGCTAACTAGTCACAACCATGAAGTGCGAGTACAGGGAGGATATTGGGATACCCTAGTAAATTGCAAGCAGGACCATTAGGATTCATATTGATAGGAACAAAAAGTTTAGTAATGGCCAACCATACAGGAGGCTCGATTGGTAGATACCCAGAATTTTTGCCTAAGGGAGATGAAGACGTTGAGAAGCATTGGTTCTTGTGCGAAGCAATCTAGACATCCAGAGGGACTCTGGATGAAAATAAGTTGGTCGAGTTCCAGCTTACCTTGAGAGGTTGTGCTCTCAAGTGGTACATGAATATCATAGAACCAAGAGTCTCATGGATGCAAGGTCAAGAATTCACACTGGACCAAGTACAAACAAGGTTCATAGTAGAATTCAAACTGCCTCAGTTAGAACAATAGGCAAATCATCTTGGGATTACAGCCAAAATTTTAAAGATGCCATAGGAAGATTTGCACATCCAATCCATGAAGAACATAAAAGGCAATGGTACATTCAAGGGTTGTTTCCTCTGACTCAGATTCCGTGAACGCAACAGCGGATAGCCACATTGACAGATGCCTTGGAACAATCAATGAAGATTGAATCCATGGTGGGATACATTGGGAACCTGAGAGTAACCAGACCCCCGGTAGATGTGAATATGGCACAACTACAAGGGAATATATCAGCACTTATAGAAAATATTCAAGAGATGACGATACTTAGACCAGGACGACCACAGGTTTGGTGCACGGGATGCTATACGAAAGGTCATTTGGTGGTTGAATGTCCATGAATGAGGGGACTGGGACCTCCTCAGAATTCGATCGTACCCCTAGAAGGACCCATGGGAGGAGTTGTGCAAGTATCGACGAACCCACCATTCCATCATCCCACCCCATATCACGCTTTCCCAGGAGGTCAAGCAACACCAACTGCGGAATATTGTGAGATCTGTCGAACTCATGGGCATGGACCAAGAAAGTGCTCCATCATTCAGAAATATTCAACAGTACCAAACACAATACACTGTAAGTTCTTCACATCCACCACGCATACTACCAACCAATATAGAGTGTTGGACGCTCTTGCAGACAGGCTAGAACGAACAACATTCAGGGTGAATGAAAACTTGCAGGGACCAGGATGAGGTTGAGGAGGTGGAGCTCGAGGAGACTTCAGAGGAGGGAGAATTGGGGGAAGAGGACCAAGCATATGTTACAACTATGATGAATAGGGGCACTTGGCTAGATATTTCCCTCATCCAAGGTGACCATGGTGCTCTCACTGCAGAACCAATGGACATGCAACCAAACACTGCCAAGAGCTAATTGCAAAGTGGGAAGACAGAGTACGACAAAGAGGAACTAACCTTATTAGTTCAATGATCAAGAGGATTTATAAGGGACAATTTCCAAACCTTAACATAGTCACTCGAGGAGGAGTGAAGACAAGAGCTAATGCTGATAATCTACCTCAGATTCAGAAAGCAGCACCTAAAGAAGACAGGTACAACCCCCTAAAGAAAAAAATGTTCTTTAAATGTGCCATAGAAGTATTCCAAAATATTCCTAATCATTAAATTCAAGAGAACCCCCTCATCTAGTTGTATACCCTAAGGCGACACAAGTCCTTGCTTCACCCCCTGCACCCAGAAACCCTGTAGGCATACCAAGACAACCTGAGCAACCCCAAAACACAGTTGACCTATGGTTTCAATTATTCTTTAACATTCTGGGGAATGATCAATTGACAGAGAATTTGTGCAATGCGTTGTACCTAGTCTTAGGGAATGAAGAAACCTCAGAAGAAAGGATTCAGGCTAACCTTCCTCAAAAGATTACTCAGAGAGTCCAATGACAAAAAGTAAGAATCGAAAAAGAATTCTGACTAGTAGCCCAGCTAGATGACTTCAAAATTAAAGACGTCATGTTGGACCTAGGGTCAAATTTGAACATTCTACCGAAGAGGACCTGGGAAGCATTAGGCAAACTGAGACTGACATATTCCCCAGTTCAGTTAAGAATGGCAAACCAATATTGTATCTTTCCCGTAGGAAGACTGGAGAATGTGGAAATCGATGTAGCAGGAGTAAAAACGGTGGTTGACTTTGAAGTCATTGAGATAATGGGAGACAAGGACCCCTACCCTGCGCTACTTGGCATCGATTGGGCCTACGACAATTATGCAGTAATTGACATAAAGAAATATACCATGACTTTTGAAGCTAAGGGAATCAAGGTAGTTAAACCTTTGGATCCATATGTAGGACCCAGGTACATAGAACCAACAAACAATAATATGGAAGGAGAACACCTAGACCATTTGTACACTGTAACAGTTGGGACAAGAAACTATTATATAAACCCCACTACAGATGGATCAGTAAGCTGGTGAAGTATACAGCTCGCGGATGAAGATTCAGAACTAGCTTTTGATAGTTGGAAACAAAGTTTGCATGAAATATTCTCAAGAAGATGCACAACTGTCAGAATGGCTAGATGGATTGGGACTGAAGTCAGAGAACACCCAATATACAATGGCACCTCATATCTAGACAAATTTTTGCAGAATATGGAATAAACCGTGGGAGAAGATCAAAGAATCTCAGTACTAGATATAGCTTTCCAGAACACCCCCGCCAGATGGTGGGCTACTCATAAAGCCACACTCATAACTTGGGACGAGGTGAAGAAATATCTCAAGTATAGGTTATGGAATAGGGAGAAGTTAGAATCAGAAATGAAGATGGATCTCCATGTTACGCAACTGTTCAATGGAGAATCAGACCCTAGGATACACATTCAATAGTGTGTGGTACAGTGGCAGGCTTCCAAGATACCTTCTCACTTCTAGGTTCAAGTATTCTTCCATTCTCTAGGCCCAATCCCAAAAGCTTAGTTTATATATGAGGAAACCAAATGAGAGCCATGTTATTGGAAGATACTGGCAGCTCAATTTTGCAAATACTTCTCATTCACAAGTAAGTACCCCGAGATTGGACTAGTCATGTAAAATACTAAAGAACTTCTTCTTATATCCAATAGTAATAACATATCAGACTTTGTAGTGTGTCCCAAGCATACTCAAGAAATTAAGAGTAAAATCCACTTACCCTTGATTGAAAATCCTATAGAATGTTATCATATTAGCAAAGCTTCATAAATCCTAGACGAATTAGAATAACTAAGAAACCTAGCCATCAAAGAGACTGAGGGGAATAGAGAAATCCAAAACACCATACCTAGCTAGATCGATGGTTCCTACAATCACCCTTTGAAATTGTAGAAACTTAACATAGGGACCAAAGAGCAACCCAAAATAGCTTTGGTGGGAGATTATTGGGATGAGAAAACTAGTCAAGAAATACAGAGTTTACTGAGGGAATACGAAGATTTGTTCCCAAAGATTTTTTTAGAATTGAAGGGAATCAAAGGAGTTATGGGAGAAATGAAGATTGAGTTAAAACCAAGATCCAAGCATGTCATACATAGGCCATATGCAAGATAACAGATATATAAAATATGCAGAACAGAAATGAAATGCTAGAAATGACAGAATAACAGTAAAATATCCAGCATAATCTTCACAATACACAGAAATGATATACGAAATAGCAAAAAAAACAACACTTTGATTCAGATAGCAATGTTCACAGGCCTCTTCGAGGGGGAAAACTCCAGTCGAGCAACGCTCTGTTACAATAATATCCAAGCTAGGGTTCACATACCCTCGCCCCTTATTTATACTAAATATGTCTATTAAGAGAAGCATCTAGAGGAAGATCCTTCTAGAAGCGGAAGCTTCTATTAGGTCTTCTTACATCTGCTTTATTCTATTTTATTGAAAGGTCTTATTAATATTGACCTTTATTACATATGAATACATTGATCTACCTATGTGTGGGTTAGGACCTTAACATGTCCTCCCCCTTAAAAGCAGCCTTGTCCTCAAGGCTTGAGATGTGGAAACTGCTGCAGAATGGTAGTTGGTTCCCAAGTGGCATCGGCTGGAGTCATATCTTTCCACTGTACTAGCACTTCCTTGATGGTTCTCTGATGCAGGCAATGCTCACGCTGGTCCAAAACTGCTTCTGGCTATAGCCAAATGGATCCTTCTTCAACTAACTTTGGAAGGTTGGTTTGAATTTGGCACCTGGTTCCAATCACCTTCTTCAAGCATGAAACATGAAAAACAGGATGTAGCTTCGACTGACTAGGCAGAGCTAACTTATATGTGACTTGTACCACACACTTGAGAACTGTGTAAGGGCCATAAAATTTGGGTGCTAGCTTCTGACACTGCTTTGCCTTGAGGGAAGTTTGCTTATATGGTTGCAGTCTCAGAAACACCTGATCCCCTTCAGCAAATTGACGTTTAGAGCGACCTTGATCTGCTTTCTGCTTCATTCTATTCTGGGCCATGACGAAGTTCCCTTTAAGGGTACGAAGGATATCCTCTCAGACTGTAAGTGTTTGGTCAATCGCCTGGACCTTCGAGGTACCCGGTAAGTATGAGAGAACTTATGGTGGCTTCTGTCCATACACTGCTTCAAAAGGAGTCATGCGAGTGGTTGTATGGTAGGTAGTGTTGTACCACCATTCGGCGAGGGGTAACCATTGAGTCCACTGGTGTTGTTTTTCAGAGGCAAAGCACCTCAGATATGTTTCCAAACACTTGTTGACAACTTTCGTTTGACCATCTATCTGGGGATGATAAGCTGAGCTGAGATGCAATTGGGTACCTTGTAGCTTGAACAGTTCTTGCCAAAAGTTGCTTGTGAAAGTTGGGTCTCGATCAGAAACAATAGAGTTGGGCAGGCCATGAAGCTTGAAGACCTGATCCATGAAAGTTTGAGCCACCGTGGATGCAGTAAATGGGTGGTGAAGCGCACAAAAATGAGCATACTTGGAAAGGCGATCAACCACCACCATTATGACTGATTTATTCCCTGATTTGGGTAAGCCTGTAATAAAGTCCATAGAGATATCCTTCCAAATAGCAGGGGGAATTGGAAGCGGTTGCAGGGTGCCTGGAGATTTGACTGTTTCTCCCTTGTTGCATTGACATACCTCACATTCAACCACAAACTTACGGATGTCCTATTTCATACCCTCCTAGAAAAAAGAACGTTTGACTCGGTCATATGTTTTGGTGAACCCTGAGTGCCCTGCTGTGGGTGTAGCATGAAGCTCAGAAAGTACCGTGGATTTGAGCTTGGATTGTTTACTTAAATACAAGCGACCTTTGTATAGAAGCTCATCCTGGAGCCAAGAGTACCCTGGGGAAGCCTAAGACTTGTTCTGCAGTTTCTGGATTAGTAGCGAACTTTTGGGGTCCTGAAGCCATTCCTGGTTGATCACTTGCAGCCAATCGGGTACAATGAAGGAAAGAGAAAAAAGGGATCCTTCATCTTCATACTTCCGAGACAATGCATCCACCATGACATTGTCTTTGCCCTTCTTGTAAATGATCTCATAATCATATCCAAAGAGATTAGTGACCCATTTTTGTTGCTCCTGGGTGGAAATGCATTGTTCCAGAAAGTACTTGAGGCTTTGATGGTCGGTCTTAATTTGAAATCGTTTCCCCAAGAGATAAGGACGCCATAATTCAACGGCATGCAGATTCGCCAATATTTATTTCTCATAAATTGGTTTGCCCAGATTCTTTTCAGACAGTTGTTTGCTAGTGAAGGCCAAAGGTCAACCCTCTTGCATAAGGACAATGCCAATACCTTTCCCTAAGGCATCGCATTCCAACACAAATGTCTTTGTGAAGTCGGGAAGGGCCAGAACCGGAGTGGTGCACATGGCCGTCTTCAAGGTTTGAAAATCTTGAGCAGCTGCTGGGGTCCAAGTGAAAGAGTTCTTTTTTAGGAGAACCGTGAGAGGTGCTGCAATCTTTCCATAGTTCTTAACGAAATTGCGATAATACCCTATGAGGCCCAAAAATACACGCAAGATTTTGAGAGTCTTTGGGTGCGGCCAGTCTTGCATAGCTTCAATCTTTTTCGGGTCCACCCTGACGCCATCCTTGCCCACCACATGACCCAAGTATTCTACTTCAGATGCACCAAAATCACATTTGGACTGTTTCAGGAAAAGCTGGTGCTGAGCGAGTAGGCTGAGAACTTGATCCACATGAGTAAGATGGTCGGGCCATGTATTTCTATATATGAGGATATCATCAAATAAAACTAAGACAAAGTGACGGAGAAAAGGGAAGAAGACATGGTTCATGAGGCTCTGAAAGGTGGAGGGGGCGTTACACAAACCAAAGGGCATGACCAAAAACTCGTAGTGGCCCTCATGAGTGCGAAAGGCCATCTTGGGAATGTCGGACTCTTTCATACGTATCTGGTGATAGC
>ML785652.1:134083-145930 GCA_009831015.1 Picea engelmannii | reverse complement strand
CCCCTTATTTATACTAAATATGTCTATTAAGAGAAGCATCTAGAGGAAGATCCTTCTAGAAGTGGAAGCTTCTATTAGGTCTTCTTACATCCGCTTTATTCTATTTTATTGAAAGGTCTTATTAATATTGACCTTTATTACATACGAATACATTGATCTACCTATGTGCAGGTTAGGACCTTAACACCATACCGTCTTAACCTAAGAATAAAACCGAAATTCAAGAAGGAGATTGATAAGATGCTAGAAGCAAGTCTCATTTTTCCGGTACAAGAAGCAGAATGGGTCAACCCAATAGTCATTCAAAGAAAGAAAGAAACTGAGGATATTAGAGTCTGTGTGGACTACAGAAGCCTCAATTCGACCTATGTGCATGACCCCTTCCCAACACCCTTTACCGATGAGGTCCTAGAACAAGTTGCGGGGAAGGAAGTATACTCATTTACAAACAAATTCGCAGGATACCATCAAGTTAGGATTGTTGAAGAGGACAAGAGAAAAACCACCTTCATTACTGAATGGGGATCTTTTGCATACAATGTGATGCCATTTGGTTTAAATAATGCCCCTTTAGTCTTCTCTAGGATTGTGATAGTAGCCTTTAGAGAGTTCATTCACAAGTTCATAGAAGTTTATATGGATGGTTGGACAATATATAGTCTGCTTAAGGAACATGTAGCACTACTAAGGCTAATGTTTGATAGATGTCAAGAGTTACAGATCTCATTAAACCTCAAGAAGTGTATCTTCTGTGTGCCACATGGAAATTTTTTGGGCCATATAGTCTATCGAGAAGGAGTATTGGTAGACCCACCTAAAGTTGTGGTCATTGTGAATATGCCACCACCTATGAGTGATAAACATCTACACTCCACACTCAGACACACTGGTTACTATCGCAGATTCATTTGAAGATATGCCAACATTACTGCACATTTGGAAAACCTCCTGAAAAAGGCTGAAATGTTCCAATGGACTCCTGAATGTGACAAATCATTTGAGACACTCATGGAGAAACTCATTACAACAACGATTATGATATTCCCAAAATGGGAGAAGGACCTTCACGTCCATGTGGATGCTTTAGGAATTTCCTTAGGAGCTATCTTAATGCAACCTAGAGATGGAGCTATGGATCACCCTATCTACTTTGCGAGTCAAAAGTTGTCGTAGGCAGAGCGCAACTACACAATGACAGAGCGAGAAGGCTTAGCAATGATCTACACTTTATAGAAATTTAGACATTATCTGTTAGGGTCTCATTTCAAATTCTTTATTGATCATTCAGCATTAAAATATCTAGTTAACAAACCTGTGTTGGAAGGAAGAATTTGCAGATGGCTACTATTATTTTAGGAATTTTCCTTTGAAGTCATCATCAAGCCAGGATGATGCAATGTTGGACCCGAAAATCTATCTAGACTAGAGTTAGGAGAAAGTGGTGGAGCAATGGATGACCAGCTCCCATATGCAGATTTGTTCAGGATCGAGGCCATACCGAAATATCTAGAGGGTATATCAGTATTTATCAGTACAGGAACCTCTCCTGAAACATATTCCGCAACCTAGAAACTCCATATGGTCGTCAGAGCAACAAATTATCAGTTAATCGTCGGACAATTGTATAAACTAGGACTAGACAACATCCTCAGATGATGTGTCCTAGATCATGAAAGGCAGGATATACTCTGGGAATGCCAAAGTGGAATTTTAGGAGGACATGTAGGAGGAAAGGCAACAACACAAAAAATTTTACAGGAAGGATTGTGGTGGGAAACACTTTTCAAAGCTGCAAAAGCATACACCAAATCATGTGATGTTTGTCAAAGAGTGGGAAAGCCGTCACACCGAGATGAACTTCAATTACAACCTGTTAGAGTGCTATAGACATTTGAGAAATGGGAATTTGACTTCATTGGACCAATCAACCCCACGGATAAACATTCAAAGGCAAGGTACATCATTACCACAACCAACTACCTTACTCATTGGGCATAAGTAGCAGTGGTACAGGACTATTCGATGAATACTATTACCAGGTTCATCTTCGAAAATATCATTACTCGCTTCAGATGTCCCAAGAGCCTAACTAGCAATCAGGCAACTCATTTCATTAGCATCACTATAGCAACACTTACAACATAATTTATGATTCAACATCACAAGAGCAGTACATACCACCCACAGGCCAACTGAACAATTGAAGCCTCCAACAAAATCCTGGAAAAGGGACTAACAAAGGTCTATTGCACAAACTGAGAGGACTGGGATGATAGAGTTCCATCTTGTTTATGAAAAATAAGCAGTGGTTCCTACAGATTTCGTCACTCCAAGTCTATATATTGCACAAGCCACACATATGACAGACGAAGAATCAGTGACGCAGAGACTTGCGGAGCTACAAGAACTCGAAGAAACCAGATTTCTAGCAGACTTCCATCATTCGGTTGAAAAGGAAAGACAAATAGCTTGGCACAACCGACACATTAAGACGAAGGTATTTACACAAGGAGACAAGGTGTTACTCTACGACAACCAATACTAGAAGCATCCTGGCAAGCTGCATATGCACTGGTTGGGACCCTTCCTAGTTGCAGAGATATGACCATTAGGAGCAGTCCAACTCATGCAACTAGATGGTGTGTTATGATCACGATGGGTGAATGGAGCTCGCCTGAAGCCCTACCTATCTCAAAACTGAGAAGAAGGGAAATCTCTCCATATCGATGGAGCTTGTACAATAGTTAGATTTGAGTTTTATTTTCTTTCTAAAATTTGTTAAATTCAGTTGATAATATCCATACATGCAGTGTTGCGCCATGACACATAGTTCATTGTTTTGTTTAAGTGTTGGTTGATACAGAGTTGATGACTTAGCAATAAAGAACCTGAAGAATGAGAAAGTCCATTAATGACAGTCATTAAAGATGACGGGGACAACCTTTGTGGTCAGAGGGGCCATTAATCCCAATCCAATTTGAGTTAAAGGCCATGCAAACCCAGTCCAATCACACCCTTTATTACCATTTTGGTACCTCGACTATTGCCTGTTAATCCATAAAGCCGCATTATACCAATATTCCATCGAATTTTGCACCAAGATACCCACCCGTCAAACAAAAAGGTCTCAATTTGGCCACATCCATATTCCACTCAAATAAATAAATGCCAAGATCCCCCAATCATATTTACCTTGATTAAACCATCCCGTCGGACAACTCACACCTTTTTGCGTCTATACAGTCATGATGAGGAGAATTTATGGCTAAAACTTACCCATTAAGCCAAACATAAGAATCTCAAAACTCAGTCGAGAAAGTATTGTTTCTAAAATGAGCATAGCAATTTCCGAACTCAGTCGTGCAAACCAGTTAGGACCATTGCCAAAGCTGTAAACGTAGCCCTAGTTCTTAATGGCCACAGAAGCACTAATGCTGAGAGCCACAACAAGTCAGAGAACCATGACTAAAGAAGCAGTACCAGATGAGCTCTGCGACCCCCGGGTCGAGATTATAGGTGATCTCAAAGGGAAGATAAAGCATGTCAATCTACTTGACCTTGACATCACGGATTCAGCCTTGTTCCCACAGATGCACCCATATGTCTTTTGGGAGTTAGCTCCGAATGGAACCATAGATATGCACTTTATACCGAAAAAGGAGTTCATCAACCTATTTAACTCCACCATCATGAACCTGAGAGACTTAACGGTCTTTGGCACCACAAGCAAAATTGTGCGCTGCTCAAAATTTTTGACAAGCAAAGTGCACGACAGAAGTCTATGGTTAGATAAGTAGTATCCAATCCATGCATAAGATATCCAACAACTTACTGGACTATCCTCCAAAGGAGAGTATTTTTCAGAGGGATTTCAGGGACCCAGCAAGCACGGGAAGAAGAAAGGTGAGCTTAGACTGTAGGAGAAGTTCAATACAAAGAGAGGAGGATGCACATAATTCATTGAACCAATACTGCCCAAAATAGTCTAGACTGGCTGCTACGTCATAGCCAACAAAGTTATGAGGTCTTATTATAAGGGAGAATGCACTTTAGATGCGTTATCAGTCACCAACTTCTGCACACAAGGAGCAGTGTTCAATTGGTGTAGTTTCTTACTGGAGGAACTACTAGTAGCTTGCGAGGAGGCACAGGAGAAGGGAGACACCTTTACCTATGGATACCTACTTGTGGAATTTGCAATGCTCAAATAGAATTCACCTGTGGGAAGACAACTGACAATACCAGATAAATGGCGTCTGGTGAAGATGTTTGAGCCATGGCAATCTAGACCAGACTTAGAGAACATAGCACTCAACAATGCAACATTTTCCAAATGGTATAATGTTATGATAGATGCAACACAGAGGCCTTGCATCCCATAGGGGATCCTCAATAATAAAACAAGGAATATCACCTTTAGAATGAACCAACACAACACATGCGTCTGGCCGAGAAATGTCAGTCGGGAACATTTCCACACACGGTTGCTACCATTCTATTTGGATGAGGAAGCTTTCGATAAGGAGGTCATGTCATGGCCAGGAGTTAAACGCGGCCCATGTAAATTAGGAATGCACTACATTTTTCCTGCTAAGCTACTCATGAAAAAAGACAAGGAAGCAGGAGAGGGATCGAGCTCAGGCGAGCTGAAGAAGCTAGACGCTTCGACAAAAACATATTTAGATGAGGAAGAAGAAACACTGCATCTGGAGTGGAGGAAAATACCGCCCACTCGACAGTTTCCAGACAATGTCATGTTGTCAGGTGCACAGGTCAACCAGATCCTGGGTGCTGTGCTTGGCACCAAACCAATGGTGAAGAGGCCCAGAATGAGGGTCTCACTGAAAAAACCCCTGAACCCACAACCCCTTGCATCTTTCACTCCCCATACCCATGCCATGACCAAAACCACCACTATCATTAACATTCAATATGACTTGAACCCTGAAACAATTCCAGCTACACTCATCATTGAGCAACCCCCACCACTCCAATTACCAAACCTCCTCACCACCATTCCATATCAGACCACAACTTCAAATCCGATGCAGCTTGACCACCTAGAGACAGAGGAACGACAACCCCCACAGACAACCAGAGAATCCCCCAAGCCTAATTCAGAAATTCCCGACCTCGACCCCAAAACTGTAGGGCAGAGCACGATGCAAGATGTTCTGAATCCGAACACCCAGGAACAGAAACTTGAGTCTTCAGCACAGGAAGAAGCCACCTAAAGTAGAGAAGAGTTGAAACCTGACCATAACCCGCAAATCACCTCACCACCCAAGGGTGAGGATGACCCAAAAATCACGACGCATGATGTAAAAGCATCAGAATATACAGAGATAACATATGTGCACAATGCGCCAGAATCAACAACAGAGTAGGACATGATATCTATACGATCTCCAATGGAACAAGTTCTCTATAACCCCCAACAATGTGCGGAATTGATGAAGCTTTGCATAGCCAGAACATAGGTTATCACTATTTTTCCAGCAGAGCTTAGGTTGAGAATCACACCCGCACCACCAACAGAGGACGAGGTAGAAACTCCCTCAGACCATCCAATAGATAGTGGACTCCCACTACAATGGAGAGTACCCACTGATGTAGCTCCATCATCTACTGACCTAGTATAGTGGCCAGCGTCACAGTTGTTCAGACTAATCAAAGCCTCCACAGACCAACTAGAGAAAAGGCTCCAAGACGCCGAGAGCTCAGTCGAGCTCGTCAGTAAAGAACAGTTATTTGCACAAACATGTAGAATGAAGGGAAAATTTTATAGACTCCTAGCCCAGTGAAAAATAGAAAAAGTGCGGGAAAAACTTGAAGAAGCCTGGTCGGAGATTCGAAAGGTTGCGCCCGACCTACCTGAAGCCAATGAAATAAGAGAACCAGAGCAACAGATCAAGCTGTTACAAGAGGCATCGACATAGCTCGCTTCACGCACAGAGCAGATACAAGAAAATATACAACAAGTCTAGAAAGAAGAAGACCAACAACCTCGATAGCTGCAGGAACAAATGCAGAGGATAATATTGTAAGGTAACAATGCTCGAGCGACACTACATAAGTAGACAACAGACTGCACCAAAATATTCAAGAAAGTCAGTGATTGGATGGGCATCATTGCTCGACGTAATCAAGTCCTGGAGGAAGTGCACACAAAGATCCAAGTGTTGAATGAGGCAGTTTCAGTCACAATGGACCAAATAGAGCAGAAGCAGAAGTTTGACCAAATCTAGCAGGCTGACAACGAACTAAATTCACTCTACGAAGCACAGTCCATAGCCAAGAAAGATTTGCACGATTTTTGACCAGTAATTCAAACCGCCTATATGAAACTACACCAGGTCGATGCAACAACTGACTCCAAATGGAACTTGTTGGTTACAGCCAAGCCAAAGGAATAAAACAAAGAGACAACCCAACAGTTCCTGCCAGAAGCATCACTCCTCGCTCGGAAATGGCAGGACAAAGTTGAAAGCTTTCATGGAGTAAAGCACAGAGCATTAGAGTTGGTTCCAGAATTGGTCCCTTCGTTTGAGGAGGTAAAGGAAGGAAAGGAAAAAACAGATGAGCTAAAAGAAGAGGAAAACTTAGATAAGGGAAAGCAACATTTTCTCCTAAAGAATGTCAAGGAACCAAATTCTTGACTTGTTGGGCCCTTCAATTTCGAGAAATAATTGTGCAAGTATTGAATAAGCATGAGTCATGCAAACTTCATCAGAGGCTGGAAGGAAGAATAACATAAAGCAGTTGTGGAAGCTAGCGCAACACTAGCTAAGCAACAAACAGTTGCAACAGAACAAGAAAGCGAGCAAGCCAAACAAGAAGACATAACCCAGCTATATATAGGACTGAATATAATTGTAAAAGGGTTGGTTAGGTTGGGTTGATGTTGTTCTTGTTATTCATTCATTTCATTGGTTCATTCATTCATGGGTTGATCAGAGTTGGTTTGAGTCATGTCTATCAAATTCGCCCAGGGTTTTAGGATTATTTGTTGCCACTTGTTGTAAGTAGAAAAGAGTAGAGTCTATAATGAATGAGACCTATCAGTTGGGGAATTAGAACTCCGTGGCTGAGGCCTAGAGCCAAGAGTCTGTACTGAATATTTCTATGTAATTCCGAGTCTGTAATGCAAGAAATATCTCTGATATAATATGATGAAGGAGAACCAATTTTTCAAAATATGATGTGTATTTGGATGTTTACTTATGCATTACATTGTTCCTTTATGGTTTATGAGTTCTCTTTGATGGTTATATGTTACACATGATTTTGGTCACTCTGGTGATGTCTCTACAAGTGATGTATTCAGGCTCCCACAAGGAATTTTTGCCTGAGAAAAGTGACTGATGTCTTCTTCCAAAAAACACATTTTTAAGATGAGTTCGCAGGCTACTTATATTACAAGGTGCGAAAATCCTTCATTCTCGCAAGAAACCCAAACTTAGGGTGTGAAATATTTGCAGTCTGCTCTATAGGTAGGGTGCGAACCTGTTTCAAAGCTTGGAAAAGAGAAGAGGTCACGAAGGTTCTAGAAGGGAATATTCTAGAAAATGAGTTGCCATTCGCATGGTTGGCATCCTATTGACTTCTCATATTTAGTGGGATCATCCTCATCCATTTAACCATCTCTCCTTCTCCTATATATTGAAAGGTTTCTCATGGAAAAGGTTATGGAAGATTGAGTGAAGAATTGGTGAAAGAATTGTGTGGAGAAATCTGCTTGGATAGAAACTTGAAGACTCTATTTGGTGTATCAAGTACTGGATCTTCTTCATGCAAAAGTAGAGAAAGTGTGTGTGTTGGAACCAAAGGGCACTGAAAGGAATCTTGTGACATCAAGGCGATCTGGTTGTATATTCTACTTTCATTTAATATAATACAGCGACATGTCCCTTTCCCATAAAATCACTCTTATTTTATTGCATAACTCCTTGATCATATGCATAGGTTGATATTGAATATACTTTGCTATCTTAACTTTGGTGGTTTTGTGTTGTCTTGGACCTAATTTCACAAGAGCACCAAAGAGAAGCAGGAACAAAAGATACCTAAGGAAGCAATATAAAGGTATTTCACTCATTCCTCCTTAGTAGTAGATTCAATGACTGCAACTTAGAGAAAGAGTCATGTCCTATCCTGTTTTGTTCTAGATCTAGGTGGATCTAGGGAGATCTATTAGTGTCCGCACCTACCGATTTATCCGATAAAAAAATTGGTGACTCTACTAAGGAGTTTCGGGTTTGATAAGATCATACATCGTAGTTCACATTTTTCCAGAAAACTCCTCTGTCCCTATTTACGCATTGTTGGGTCAGAGTCTCACACAACATCGGTTTCATTTCCATCTCCTTTTTGCGTAACAATAGCCTTTAATAATATTGCACAACTTTAAAATTCAACTAATAACTTTTTCTAGGACTCTTTTACACCAACATTAGCTAGGCTAGAGCTTCGGAATAGGCAATGAGACACACTCTCCAAAGCACAAAACACATAATAGTATCTTGTGATAAGGAGTGTCAAATTCCATTTGCATCATTTTTTCCTGGGAATCCCTTCTCACACAAGGGTCAAACCTGAGGTCGCATTGAGATTGATAGAGTTACTCACCCTTCTTTGTTGATATCGGTGTAGAGATTGCACGTATTACGGGGGTCACTTGAAGCTATTGTTGGACTACTGAGAGAGGGGGTGAATCAGTTGTTACCGTGCTTAAACAATAATGCTTCTTTTAAAAGATTTACAAGGCACTCAATGATGATCACAATAATGCAGAGAGATAAACAAAGGCACATTCAGCATCAATCACACACATGTGATACACAGAGACAGATATTTCCTGAGGAAACCCATAAAGGGTAAAAACCTCTTTTTCTTTATATGATAAGTAATAGTTGCATTCTTTACATTATCATACACATGAGCACCAACTCATAATGAGGCTACAACCTCTGTTTTGCAAGCTGCAACTTGCTGAGAGCACCAAATCTATGTTTTCTCTAGCACCCACTAGAAGGAAGCACCAACTCCCTGGTTTCTCTAGCACCAACTAGAAGGAAGCACCAACTCCCTGAGTGTTTCCAGCACCAACTGGATGGAAGCAACAACTTCCAATCATACAGACACCAACCTGTATAACAGAGAACAAGAGTTCTCCCTTGCACCACCCTACCACCCTGGTTTCTTTGGATGCAACCAAATGGAAGCTACAACTCCCTGTGTTCAAGCACCCACTTGAACCTATGAGGAAAACAGTCCTCCCTAGAACCTCCCTTCCACCCTAAAATAAAGAAAAACTTTGCTGCTGAAACTTATTACAGTGATATGACGTTCAACAATGGCTTACCAGAATCATCACTGTTCTACTGCATTTCGTTGCTCTGTCTGCCTCATCGCCTTTCTGCACACATCACTTGCGCTATCTGTTCTACTACATTTTATGCTATGTGCGTCATGTCCATTCACTGCACAGTTCCTCTTCTATTCAATTCAGCTACTGCACTCCCCTCCTTCTTCACACATGAATCACCTTCAATAACAACAACCACAACATCCTCCAACAACAACAACAACCCTTCTCTTCTTTGTATCATGTATATATTTCTTCTGTGCATCTTGTGCATGCAATATTCACCATTCCTCTGCATGCTCATACCACGCTAATCTCCTCCACCTCTCGAGTTCTCTGTGTGATCATCATCATAACTCTTCAGCTTCTCAGGCCGTTTTCCCACGCGTTCAGCATCACTGGATGTTATGCTGAGATTCCTCAGCCTCTCTGGTAGTTGAGACTCTTTGTCTTCTCTATGATAGCCAAGCTCACCTTCTCTATTTTAGTTACTGGCTTCCATGCTCATACATCTGTCAATCCCTTCTAAGAATAGTCTTCCTTTACTTGGACGAAGCTTGGAGACTCTTCTTCTCCTCTGGCGATCACACAGGGGTTTCTTCGAATTCTCTAGCAGACGCCATCAATGGTTTTTGGTAGTTTCACTGTGTCGTGCATCAGTAGCCCTCCGATCAACACTTGATCTGACGGTTCAGATTATATCGCGATTTCACCTATCGCGATATCGAGATTCCTGATGTCAATTTTCTTTGACATGTTTAACTCTCGATCCCCGATGCCTCTCCATTGACTGGAATCAATGGTCCAGATTTGATCTTGATTCAACGGCTGCAATTTAAGTCGCGATTTTCCATATCGCGAAATTGGGATTCCTGTTGTAATGTTTCTTTGACATTTCCAAAATGCGATCCTCAAAACTCCGACGTGGTGTCCATCTGCTGACGTCACACATGGATTGACACGTGTTGAATACTGCCACATGTCACTCTAATTCGTGACTTACATGTGCCTGAAATGTTGAATCAGTCTGACACTTATCATTACCTGGTTGTGCCACGTGTCCCTAGCTAACGTGGTATGCTGACATGAGTCGGGTCGACGGTCTAGATCACATATTGATCTGACGGTTCAGGTTCAATCGGGATTTCACACATCGTGATTTCGGGATTCTTGATGTCAATATTTTTTGACATCTCCAACTCTTGATCCTCGAAACCCCGACAGGGAGTTGGATCAATGATCCACATAACCCCCTAAGATGGACGATCCTCTTGCTTCCGGGATTTGTGAGCCCTCTACTCCTTGCACTTTTTAAAGATTGTGCAGGTTTTCCTCGATCCAATGGTAGTCGGACCCTGCGCTCAGATCTGACACCCATAACTTCAATTAGCCCTTCGGCTAAGCTCGTGGTCCACGTAACCTCCCCCTATATGACCATAGCCAAACATCCTCATCGGGGTTTCGGACTTTCCAATGTTGAAACATGTATGTCTTCAGGATTCACGATCCCTCGAATCCTAACTCCCTCTTTACGCACTAGCTCTCCTGGCTAGGCTCCTAGCCCATATGACCGTTATCCCCGTGACCGCAGTCTTACCACTCGTCGGGGTTTTGAGCTTTTCAATGCCGCAATGCATTGGCTCACGGGATTCCCGATATGTGAAACCCCGATGAGTCAACCCTCCTTTCAGGATTTCACCTTGGATTTTCTCGATGGTAAACCTCGTGCAGCTCCTGTCCGATATGACGACTGACGAGATTTCTGAATGAGATCCAACGGCTCTCGATCTCTCCCTTCTGTAGGCTTCTCCTGAGCTCCTCCTGGACGTAGAAACCAACGGTCTAGATCTTCTTCTTTAGCCGATATAATGGTGGTTGTTCTCCCTCCTGAGCTTTGCACACTTTCCTCCCAACCTTGGGAGAATTACAAGTTCTCAATGGCCTCGACCTTTGTCTTCCTTCTCCTCTGTGAACTCCTGTATCTTGAGCTTTGTTGCGTGCATTCTCCTCGACGTTTTTCCTCCTGAGCATACGTTGTTCATGTTTTTCCATTGATGCACACTCTGATCCTGCCATCTTCACTATTGTACTTTCCATCAATGACAAGCATACACTACCTGTTAAACATTTGCCAACAATCTCCCCCTTTGGCATTGATGGCAACTAAGGCACCCAAATTATTTTCTCCCCCTTTGACATCAATGTCAAAGAAGAGACATGGTCCCCCTGAGCTAGTGCAGTAATTTTAGGAGGAATTAGATATTCAAACAATACAAATCTCCCCCTAACAATATGGACTCTTTTAGGTGTGAAACGAAATGACACCCAGCTTCTGTTTGAGATATTCAAATGGTGTCTTGGCTAGGGGCTTAGTAAAGATGTCTGCAATTTGTTCTGTAGTGGGAATGTAATGGACCTGAACAATTTGATTGGTGACCTGCTCTCTCAGAAAATGATATTTTATGGGAATATGTTTTGTC
>ML785652.1:76068-128457 GCA_009831015.1 Picea engelmannii | reverse complement strand
CTAAAGCCATGATGTAGGTTCTCATTCTAACTTTCCAGAAGGAAAAGTTTGTTCCATTGAACAGAGGGGCCTTATTGGTTGAATTTCCTTCATGGCTTGACATGTTTAAGCTCTAGGATCTACCCTTAGATAAAAGGGGCCGGATCTAATACCAAATGTTGGACAACTGAGAGGGGGGGTGAATCAGTTGTTACCATGCTTAAACAATAATGCTTCTTTTAAAATATTTACAAGGAACTCAATGATGATCACAATAATGCAGAGAGATAAACAAAGGCACATTCAACATCAGTCACACACATGTGATACATAGAGACAGATATTTCCTAAGGAAACCCATAAAGGGTAAAAACCTCTTTTTCTTTATATGATAAGTAATAGTTACATTCTTTACATTATCATACATATGAGCACCAACTCATAATGAGGATACAACCTCTGTTTTGCAAGCTACAACTTGCTGAGAGCACCAACTCTCTTTTTTCTCTAGCAACCACTAGAAGGAAGCACCAACTCCCTGGTTTCTCTAGAACCAACTAGAAGGAAGCACCAATGCCCTGAGTGTTTCCAGCACCAACTGGATGGAAGCAGCAACTTCCAATCATACAGACACCAACCTGTATAACAGAGAATAAGAGTTCTCCTTTGCACCACCCTGCCACCCTAGTTTCTCTAGCTGCAACCATATGGAAGCTACAACTCCCTATGTTCAAGAACCCACTTGAACCTATGAGGACAACAGTCCTCCCTAGCACCTCCCTTCCACCCTGAAATAAAGAAAAACTTTGCTGCTGAAACTTATTACAGTGATATGACGTTCAACAATGGCTTACTAGACTCATCACAGTTCTGTTGCATTTCGTTGCTCTATCTGCCTCATCGCCTTTCTGCACACATCACTTGCGTTGTCTTTTCTACTATGTTTTATGCTCTGTGCGTCATGTCCATTCACTGCACAGTTCCTCTTCTATTCAATTCAGCTGCTGCACTCCCCTCCTTCTTCACACATGAATCACCTTCAATAACAACAACCACAACATCCTCCAACAACAACAACAACCCTTCTCTTCTTTGTATCATGTATATATTGCTTCTGTGCATCTTGTGCATGAAATATTATCCATTCCTCTACATGATCATACCGCACTAATATCCTCCACCTATCGAGTGCTCTGCATGATCATCATCGTAACTCTTCAGCTTCTCTGGCCGTTTTCCCACGCGTTCAGCATCACTAGATGTTATGCTGAGATTCCTCAGCCTCTCTGGAAGTTGAGACTCTTCGTCTTCTCTGTGACAGTCGAGATCAACTTCTCTATTTTAGTTACTGGCTTCCACGCTCATACATCTATCAATCCCTTCTAAGAATAGTCTTCCTTTACGTAGATGAAGCTTGGAGGTTCTTCTTCTCCTCTGGCGATCACATAGGGGTTTCTTCGAATTCTCTAGCAGATGCCATCAATGGTTTCTGGTAGTTTCACTGTGTCATGCATCAGTAGCCCTCCGATCAACACTTGATCTGATGGTTCAGATTATATCACGATTTCACCTATCGCGATATCAGGATTCTTGATGTCAATTTTCTTTGACATGTCTAACTCTCGATCCCCAATGCCTCTCCATTGACTGGAATCAACGGTCCATATTTGATCTTGATTCAATGGCTACGATTTAAGTCTCGATTTTCCATATCGAGAAATCGGGATTCCTGTTGCAATGTTTCTTTGAAATTTCCAAAACGCGATCCTCGAAACTCCAACGTGGTGTCCATCTGCTGATGTCACACGTGGATTGACACGTGTTGAATACTGCCACGTGTCACTCTGATTCATGAATTACATGTGCCTGAAATGTTGAATCAGTCTGACATTTGTCATTACCTATTTGTTCCACGTCTCCCTAGATGTCATGGTCTGCTGACGTGAGTCGAGTCAATGGTCTAGATCACATCTTGATCTGATGGTTCAGGTTCAGTTGGGATTTCACACATCGTGATTTTGGGATTCTTGATGTCAATATTTTTTTACATCTCCAACTCTCGATCCTCGAAACCCCGACAAGGAGTCAGATCAACGGTCCACATAACCCCCTGAGATGGAAGGTCCTCCTGCTTCTGGGATTTGTGAGCCCTCTACTCCTTGCACTTTTTAAAGATCGTGTAGGTTTTCCTTGATCCAATAGTAGTCGGGCCCTGCGCTCAGATCTAACGCCTCTAACTTCAATTAGCCCTCCGGCTAAGCTCTTGGTCCACGTAACCTCCCCCTATATGACCGCATCCAAACCTCCTCATCGGGGTTTTGGACTTTCCAATGTCGAAACATGTATGTCCTCAGGATTCACGATCCCTCGAATCCCAACGCGCTCTTTACGCACTAGCTCTCCTAGCTAGGCTCCTGGCCCATATGATCGTTATCCCCGTGACCGCAGTCTTACCACTCATTGGGGTTTCGAGCTTTTCAATGCCGCAATTCATTGGCTCATGGGATTCCCGATATGTGAAACCCCGATGAGTCAACCAACCTTTCAGGATTTCACCTTGGCTTTTCCTGATGGTAAACCTCATGCAACCCCTTTCCGATCTGATGACTGACGGGATTTCTGAATGAGATCCAATGGCTCTCGATCTCTCCCTTCTGTAGGCTTCTCTTGAGCTCCTCCTGGACGTAGAAACCAACGGTCTAGACCTTCTTCTTCAGTCGATCTGATGGTGGTTGTGCTCCCTCCTGAGCTTTGCACACTTTCCTCCCAACCTTGGGAGAATTACAAGTTCTTAATGGCCTCAAACTTTGTCTTCCTTCTCCTCTACGAACTCTTGTATCTTGAGCTTTTTTGTGCGCGTTCTCCTCGATGTTGTTCCTCCTAAGCATACGTTGTTCCTGTTTTTCCATCGATGCACACTCTGATCCTGCCATATTCACTGTTGTACTTGCCATCAATGACAAGCATACGCTACATGTTAAACATTTTCCAACAGCTATACCCACAATGATGAGTGGAAGCCCCTCAAGTTGATGTTGGGCTAGATACCCTACCCTTACGTGTGGATCAGACTGTTGACTGTTCCCCAGACATCATTGTTGTTGGTGGTAACCTTAGTAGACTATCTTCTTAGGGTCTTACACAAGGTGACTGTGAAGGGGTAAGTCTTCATGGTACCTGGAATCGACGTTGGCCAGACTCACTCAGTCTCCTTGGAGGGTATACCCATGATTGTGTGTGGGAGCTTGCATAAGGATGTAAGTCCATTAAGCAAGTCATAAACGTAACTTTTCCACCCTGGCCCAGCCCCTTCTTGTCTCATCATCATGACATTGGATTTCATCACCAACTAGTGACTCCGGAATTAGAAGGTCTTGTTTTCTTGGTTTTGCTTCCTAGATTTTATTAGCGCATGTTGTTTGTTTACCCAAGTTGGCCATAGAATTTCTTTTGTAAAATTATAACTTGATCACAATTGACCCTCCATGCCATTCACATAGAATGCAAGGCCTACCCCCAGAAGATCTGGAAGGTTCTCAACCCTTTCCTACCAACTCACCGGAGGGCTCTCCTCAACAGAGTGAAGTCAAAGACATTGCCACTCCACAAGTGGAAAGAACTAACTCTTTAGAATAGTTCTGAATTACTAATTCTTGAGAGGACTTCTGACTCCCTCTCAACTCTGAGAGACATATTGTTTGAGTGAATTCTTCTAGAGATATAGTTGTTCAATCTTCTGGATTTCCAACTGGACCTTTCATAGGACCTGAGGGTCAAGATCCTCTTTGGACTACTGGAATTTTTAGATGGGATCTCTTTGGCTCAGGAACAGGCGTTGATATCACTGTCACACCGGAGCTACCCGAAACATCTAATCCAGATGCAATACCTTTTACTACTGCCTATTATTTTCCTGGTATAGACGCTCCACCAAATAACCACATCTTGACTATCCCTCTACAAATGGTCCATTACATAATGGTCCTAGATACTACGAATCCTCACACTAGGATTATAGCGGCTAGCCAAGCCCCCATTGGCACACCGCTTTCACCCAAATTCACCCCAACACTTCTACCCGGATATCATGAGTTGAATGCTTCTATTCCTACTCCTACACAAATCTCATTCGGGACTCCTGGCATTTCCACTCCCTATGGGCACCATCTCATTCCCGGTTTCATTCCAACACTTCCTTGCCCCCTTTCAGAGGACCTCTTCCATCCTCTATCGAAGGCACCGACCCTAGTGGCACCATCCCATCTTTCACACCTAATTACCAGATTCTTGTAGGTGGACAATTTCACCAAGGAGGCCAAACCCAATTCCCTTTTGCAGGACAAATCCCAATTGGGACGCAACCCCCGATTCGAGGGAAACCCCCACCGACCCTTCCCTATGGAAAAAACATACCTCCATCCTTGGCCCAGTATTTGAATTATCTTATTCAAAATAATCCTCACTCGACTAGGGGGAAACAACCTCAAGCTAGCTCCTTCATATCCCCTAGTACAGGCCAACCATATCCAGGCACGTCTAATACTATTTGGGGTTCGAACGCTCAACCCCACGCCCCTGATCAAGGGTACAACCCTATGAATTACTTTCCTCCACACCAACAAATGAATTTTCCTGGATCTTCGCATTATATGCAAACCACTTGTGGTCCCACTGGTCTATCGACAGGACTCCCTCCCCAAAGTCACCAATACCCACATGTGAATAGATAGTTACCCTTCTTAGCCACCGTGGACCTCCCTAATCTGTTGAGGATTTTAAATGATCTGATCCATCACTCTCCTTAATGGCTCACCATACCAGCCAAACTACCATCTGACATCCCTAAATTCTATAGTATATCAGGAGAGGACCCGAACAATCATGTAATGACTTTTCACCTTTGGTGCTCATCTAACTCCTTGATGGATGACTCTATTCATTTACGCCTTTTTCAACGGACCCTCACAGGTTCCACCATGAAGTGGTATATAGAATTACCATGAGGCTTCTTCATAGACTTCAACACCCTTGCTATGGCTTTCCTCCCCCACTACCAGTTACCAATACGCTACGAAACGAGAACCAAAATTTTGAGTTCTTTCAAACAAACCAAATCCACTCATATCTCCGATCACATTCATGAGTGGCGATGAATACGATGTCTCATCAAACTCGAACTTCTCGATCAGTTGCTAGTAGAGTGGTTCATGAAATCATTCATAAATGACATTGCTCATGAAATCACCATGGGTGGAGTTGTCACAAAAGAACAGGCAATCAGTCGTGCTCAATACCTCGACCTCGTTTACTCCCAAACGGATACACTTTACGACTTACTCCCTGACGCACCTCGTCCTTCTACTTCTGCTACTTCAACTACTCCTGCTACTTCTCATGCAGATGACAGAGTGATTGGCACTTTCCATGCCCAACCTCATTCCATCCAAACCTCTATTAACAACCCCAAATCCATTTCTTCTAATGTTCAAAATGCTCTGTCTTATACCCCTCCCACCGGCAAGACTTCTGAGGTAAAATATTTTCAATCTATTCCCACCAGCAAAAATAAATCCAAAAAAGGAAAGGGTAAGAACAAGGAGGATAAAAATAATCCGCAAACTGAGAAAACTAAAACACCACCTACTGACGATAGGGATAAGCGCAAACCCTGATACCCTTGTCTTATCTATGGTGATTATCACTACACTAAGGATTTTCCACGACGAGCCAAGGTTACTAAGTTCCTTCAAGGGACCCTGAAACCACCCACCTCGACCGTATTGTCACAACCCTTCCCTTCTCAAACAACAGGCCCAATTGGTCATTCATGACCAACCTTCCCCCTCCAATACATCATATTTCTTAATGTGTACAAGTGATTCAAAGAAGAATGACATCACACTTACCACTTGAGCCAAAGATTATTCTTCCTCCAAAGAGAAGGTTGATGCAATACCTCCTTCGTTGGTCCAAGCATATCACATGACTCCACCTACCAATGGTCCTCTTCATCTTGAACGATCGAGCCTAGATACAGTCCTTCACCCTCCTCCAAAGGGTGTTGTTCGAAAATCATCTTTCAATCCTCATGCACATGCTGCCCAAAACTATAGTATTGTCGAAGATCTGGCCCAAGCACCATCTGTGATGTCAGCCCTCAAAGTCTTTCAGAGTTGTCCTATACAACAGAAGGCATTGTTGAAATTTATTGGTGGAATCGACCCTGCGGATACAAATTTAATAATTTTTGACTTGGAAGATCACATTCCAAGGTTACCCCCTCAACTCGCATTCCAAATACAATTTATTGTCTCCGACAAAAACATTTGTAGAACAGTTATTGATGAGGGTGCCTCAACGTGTGTCATGTGTATTAGCTGCTGGAAAGACATTGACTGTCCTCCTTTGACTGAATCCCACAACACTCTCAAATCCTTCAATGGATCTATTTTTAAGACTTACAGTTTCCTCCCTTCATTGCCTATTACATTAGAAGGAAAAACGGTCAACATTGAAGTGGAGGTCTTTGACTCTCCTCTCGATTACAACCTTCTACTTGGGCATAGCTGGATTGATTCCATGCGTGCAGTTGTGGCCACTCTTTTCCATGTCATTCATTTCCCACATCAAGGAAAAGTAGTTACCGTAGACCAATTGGCCTTCTTTCACTCTGATGCACATACCAACAACATACCTTTCATTGCAAACCCCCCCTGGATATGAGAAGATCGGTGTGGGTCTTCTTAAATATTCCTATTTGATGGGTACTTTCCCCATTCCACCACCCTATGTTCCACATCTGTTTTTCACCTCGATCAACATGATCTCCACCTCTGTTCACGGAACCCCTACACCTTACGA
Organism: Picea engelmannii; assembly: GCA_009831015.1. NCBI lineage: Eukaryota > Viridiplantae > Streptophyta > Pinopsida > Pinales > Pinaceae > Picea > Picea engelmannii. The sequence continues at coordinate 121,617 of ML785652.1, read as the reverse complement.
CCCGTGGACGGTACCCAACCCCGACGATCATCTTCGTTATGGCAACGAAATTCCCTTGAGTCTGGTCGAATCCACTTATCAATCCATTCAATCGGTAACCCCTTCTACCCCCTCTCTTGGTGCTTTATCTCTGGATCCATTCCATGTCATTTTTCCTACAGATGAGATGATTATGTCTGTTATGTCCATGGAAGATACCCCTTGGGACGATGGACATCATCGTTCCATCCTCTTCCTGGAACAATGCACCATCGAGGGTTACCAACGACTCTCGACCCCGTCGACCATTGTCATCATTTATACTATTCCCAAGTCTACACACAATATGTTCTACGAAGGGAACTTAAGTAATATCTCACCCACCATCCCCCTCGACATATCCATAAAACTTGGAGTTGAAGAAAATGTGCATATCAGAGCTTCGTGTTCCCATGATGAAGTTGTAACCTACAAGTCTCTTTTCCAATAATTTTGTGACGTCTTTGCATGGAGCTATGAAGAAATGTCGGGGATTGACCTCGACATTGTGGTACATGAGATTAAGACATACACAGGTGTTAAACCCGTCTGGAAATGACTTCGTCCAGTCCACCCACGTAAAGTAGTCGCTATCAAGCTTGAAGTTGAGAAACTTCTCAAAGCTGGCTTTATTTACCCTATGGCTCTAATTGACTGGGTTTCCAATCTTGTTCTGATTGACAAGAAACAAGGAACAATCCATGTGTGCATTGATTATAGGAACATTAACAAAGCTTGTTCTAAAGACAACTTTCCTACCCCCTTCGTTGACCAGATCATCGACGATTGTGCCGTAAGTGAAATATTCTCTCTGATGGATGGTTTCTTCGGATATAATCAAATCAATATTGTACCCACAGACCAACACAAGACCGCTTTTATTTGTCCTTGGGGCACTGTCACATACCCCTACAGTGTAATAGATTTATTTTTCTTTTTATCAAGGGACAGAATCCCCAAAGTCCTACGGGGGCCTGGTGCAGGCTAGTTCTTCCTTGTTTACCTCCCTGTGGTTGTGGGTTAGGACCACAGGCCAAACAAACCCAATTCCTTTTCGTGTTTCGTGACTCAGTAATACAAGTGAGTTCGATCTTAAAGGTAGAATGGAGAGGGGGCTCTGAAATGAAACCCTGGCTGTAGATTTGGGCGCGTAGATTCTAGCCATCCATATCTATCTACCGCTTAACGACAAGGCACTAGCTCCATTTATTTAGTCCCTATATTGATAGGACCACGTACGCGCCTAAAAAGCAAGTGCCTTTCACAACTCATGACCTCACGAGTCAGGAGTCGAAGGCCCTCGAATTTTTCTTCACCAATCACCGATACCCAAGATTCCTATATGGTATGGCCCCTCCTTATTAGCGCTCTCCACTCGTGACCACCAGCTAGGGATAAATACTAGCCTTGCTCGCAACTCACAAATTCACGAGTTGAAAGGTTGAACCTTTGGGCCCTTCTTTTACGAAACCCTCAGATGCGAAAGTCAGAGAAGGTTTGACTCCTTCCGGGCTTCTCGAGACTCACAACTTCATGACTTGAGTTCTTGGGCCTTTGTGCCCCTTTCTTATGAGAACCCAAAGTATGAGAAGTCAACGGGATGTTGACTCCCATTTCAAACGACACGTGTCAACCACCTGTCACCATTTCTCCCTCTCTCTGGGCATCTTATCATCACACCTCTTGTTAACCACATGGGTCCCACCAAGCAGACATGCCACGTGTTGCACAAGCTCTCGCAACTCACAAGCTCGGGACTTCTACAGTCGAAGCTGATTCCCCTCAACCTCTGAGACCCTGATATGTGATATGGCAAGGGGGTCCTAACTCAATGATTTCTCCTACTTCTCACTACTCAGGACTTTGTGACTCCAAGAGTCCAGTCTTCCAACTCTGAACTCATGAGTCCCCGATACGCGAAATGGTCAGATCCCATGGCTATCCTTCCTCTTTGACCAACGGCCTAGATCACATCGCTATCTCACAACTTGGGACTTCATGACTCCAAGAGTTCGGTCTTCCAACTCCGAACTCCCAAATCCCCGATACATGAATGGGACAGATCTCACGGCTGTCCTTCCTCCTTGATCAATGGCCCAAATTGCATCGCTATCTCGTGACTCGGGACTTTGTGACTCCAAGAGTCTAGTCTTCCAAATCCGAACTCACGAATCCTTGATACGTGAAATGGAAAGATCTCACGGTTGTCCTTCCTCCTTGATCAACGACCTAGATCGCATTGTTATCTCGCAACTCGGGACTTCGTGACTCCAAGAATCTGGTCTTCCAACTCCGAACTCACGAATCCCCGATACACAAGATGGACAGATCTCATAGCTCTCCTTCCTCCTTTATCAATGGCCCAGATCGCATCACTATCTCACGACTTGGGACTTAGTGACTCCAAGAGCCGGGTCTTCCACCTCCAAACTCCCGAATCCCCGATACATGAAATGGTCAGATCTCTTCTGATCTTGAATCACAAAGTTAAAACTCTCGGAGCTTCAGGCTCCCATGACCCTAAGGCCTTAGAAAGCTACTCTTTATTGCATAAGGGTTCCAGACCCGGATTGAATGAACCCTCAAATGGTTCTCGGGCAATTATCCCGGATCTTAATCGAGTCTCTGGCAAGGATCACTACCGTTACAAGGTCTATGGGGTAATTCTCAGAAAAGAGTACTCTCAAGGGGCCTTCCTAGAATATTACGAGAGACTAAGCAAATAAGATGATTCTCAATGGAGAGAAATCATGTCCCAGACTTAATCATTTGTGCAGAAAACAACTACGGCATGTAAGCATACACAGGCACCCATTCTATCAAATTGAATGTTAGGTAAACACTTCTATTCAGAACTATTTACAAACACATAAAATTGAACATGCGATTATTGCATTAATTTCAAATAACACTTATCAGAAATAATACCAGAGTTGATGCAACTGCTGAGAAGGGTGCTCGTTTCCACCCAACCGTAGGCTCAACAACTCCCAACGGATTTACCACTAACCACCCCCAAGCTGAGACCACTATGCTGCGAGACTGCGTCTCGGTTTTCCCGTGACTGAGAACGAGGGTTACTCTCCCTCTTCTCTGCTATCACTCATTCTGCATAACTCCAGAGTTCTTCCTCCTTCCCTCGTGTTTACCCCCTCTGCGCTTCTTCCTCACGCATTCCCCCCTTGCAAGGTTGCGATTTCCCTCACGGTGGTTAGGCCCAAGGCTCCTACAGATGGGCGGTTCATTTCCCCCATCCCTCATTAATTTCCAAGGAGCCATCTACCTACCAACCTACGAGTAATTTATTTCAGGCCAGTGAGTCACTCTTGGTTCTTCGGGCCAGTGAAGTCCAAATACAGTATTGGTTTTGGTGGAAGTTAATGCCACCTTTCCAGGTGCCTTCCACCACCTTTCTTCAACCATCGTCGTCTCTTTTTTCAGCATATCCCCTCTCAGCAGTCCTGCAATATATATATATATATATATATTCATAATATTATTTACACTCATAGACCTTTTTCGCAAGGTCCATTCACATCAAACATTCACATCTTTAGTTTTCCACAGTTCTTGGCCAGTATAGTTATTTTTACAAACTGGGGGAAACAGGGTGTTACAATTCCCTCCCCCTTAAAGGAACATCATCCTCGATGTTCTTATCTATTAACATGAAATGCATGTACGGATGTAAACAAAATTGGATATGCCTGTCTCATGGCATCTTCCATTTCCCATGTAGCCTCATATGGGACAAAATGTCTCCACTACACCTTGACCTATGCAATGGTTCGGTTCTGGAGCGGGGTTTCCTTTCTATCTAGTATGCACTAAGGTTCTGGTAGAAATTCTCCCTCCGATTCCACCTGGATCACAAACCAGTCAATTATATGATTAGCATCATGTACATATTCCTTCAATAATGAAACATGGAAAACATTATGTGCTTTTATTGTGGGAGGAAGTGCTAGCCTATAGGCTACAGGTCCCACTATATCTAGAACCTCAAAGGGTCCACAATACTGAGGTTCCAACTTGGCACAAGCTCCCATTTTTAGGGAACTCTTCTTGGGCCTAACTCTGAGATATACATGATCTCCCGCTTTGAACTCTCTTGGAGTTCTCTTTTGGTCGGCATAACTTTTCTGTCGGTTTTGAGCGACCTTCAGGTTTTGTTTTATCTGAGTCACATGTTGTTCCATTTATTTCAACATGTCGGGTCCAAAAGAAATTTTGTTTACGGGATTACTCCAGCTGACTGGAATGTTACACGATCTACCATAGAGGGCTTCGAAGAGACTCATCTTCAGGGATGTTTGGTAGCCATTGTTGTAGGCGAATTCTACCAGTGGAAGGTAGTCTTCCCACTTCTTGGTTTGATGCATTACATGCATCCTTAACATATCTTCTAGTATTTGATTCACTCTTTCTGTCTGTCCATTGGTTTGAGGGTGATAGGCAGTGCTAAACAACAACTTGGTCTCTAAACAAGCCATCAATGATTTCCAAAAGTTGGAAGTAAATTTCGTGTCTCTGTCAGACATGATCTCTTTTGGCATACCATGCAGTCTGAATATCTCCTTCATGAATACCTGGGCAATGTCTATTGCCTTGCAAGTTGACCTAATGGGGATGAAGTGAGCAGACTTGCTCAATTTATCCACCACCACCATAATGGCACCATTCTGTTTGTTTGAGGTGGGTAATCCAGTGATGAAATCCATGGAGATGGTTTCCCATTTCCACTCTGGGATTGGTAAAGGTTGCAATAATCCTACTGGGTGTCAATGTTATGCTTTAACCTGTTGGAACTCTATGCATTTGTATAAGTACTCGGCTATGTCTTTCTTCAATCCAGGCCAATAAAATTGTTTCTTGGTGGCAGTGATCATTTTCTGGTATACTGGATGACCCAAGTAGGGTCTTGCATGTAGTTCATCCATAATGAACCTCTTCAAGTCGTCACAATCTGGGATATAAAATCTACTTTTGTAAGTGAGCAGACCTCCTTCAGTATTCTGGTAGCCTTCATATTTTACTCCGGCGGGTTCTTTATGTAGGTACATGGTCACAGTCCGGATGAAGGGATATGTTTCTTGTGCATTTCTGATTCTTTCCTTGACATCTATCTTGCAGGTGTTCACCGCTGCTAGGTGAATTGTTTTCATACTTCTGCTAAGGGCATCGACCACCCTATTTTCCTTTCCTTTAATGTGTTTGATTTCAAAATCAAACTCACTAAGGAGGGCCATCCACCTAGCTTGTCTAGCATTGAGCTTTGTTTGATCAAATAGGTATCACAATCCACAGTGATCTGTCATAAGTACAAATTTTCTTCCCAGGAGGTAATGCCTTCACATTTTCAAGGCATGCACTATGGAAGCCAGTTCTAGATCATGGGTCACATAGTTGACTTCATGCTCATTCAATTTTTGGGATTCATAGTAGATCGTGCTTCCTCCCTGCATAAGGACTCCTCTGAGCCCTTCCTTACAGGCATCTGTGCACACAAGGAAATCAGCTTCTGGATCGACGATTTTCAACACAGGTGCATGGGTCAGTAGATGTTTCAGGGTTTGAAATCTTTCTTCACATTTCTGTGTCCATAGGAATTCCATCCCCTTCTTATGGAGGGCAGTGATTGGACAACCAATCTTGGAGAATCCTTTTATATATCTCCTATAGTAGCCTGCTAATCCCATAAAGGATCTAATGTCCGAAACATCCTTTGGGGTAGGCCATTCCATGATAGACCTGATTTTGTTGGGGTCTACTGCTACTCCTTCTTCGGAGAGAACATGGCCTAAGTAATGTATTTTCCTCTGGAAGAATTCACATTTGCTGAATTTGGCATAGAGTTGATGTTCTCTTAGCACTTGCAGCACAAGTCTAAGATGCTCTTCATGCTCTTTTCTGTTCTTGGAGTAAATTAATATATCATCAATAAAGACAAGAACAAATTTGTCTAGGAACTTGTTGAGTACATTGTTCATCAAGCACATAAAAGTGGCAGGGGCATTGGTCAACCCAAATGGCACCACCACAAAATCATAGTGACCATACCTTGTTTGAAAGGAAGTTTTATGGATGTCTTCACCCTTGATTCAGACTTGATGGTATCCCGACCTCAAATCAATCTTTGAGAAAATAGGCGCACCTCCCAATTGGTTGAACAGGTCATCGATCCTGGGCAAGGGGTACTTGTTCTTTATGGTTACCTTATTGAGTTGTCTATAATCTATACACGGTCTAAGGGTACCGTTCTTATTTTTCATGAATAGGACTGGTGCTCCCCATGGAGACACGTTGGGTCGAATATAGCCTTTATCCATCATTTCCTTTAATTACATCTTGAGTTCAACTAACTCGGGCGTGCTCATCCGGTAGGGTGTCCTAGAGACCGGCATCACTCCCAGTGCAAGTTCTATCAGGAAGTCTATGTCCCTTCTCGGAGGTAAACCTGGTACCTCTTCCAGAAACACATCTCTGTATTCTCTTAGGATAGGGTGATCATCAGGGTTTGGTTTGTCATCTTCGATTATTTTCAACACCTGTATTGCATATAGGGTACATCCCTTTCGACAATACTTTCTCATTTACAAAGTTGATATTTGTCTCACTGAGACAGGTTTTCAGATCCCTTGAAGGGTTATCCTCTTCCCTTCCTTACTTACACATTCTAAGGTCTTATGGTAACAGTCCAATCTGGCTTTATGGGTAGCTAGCCAATCAATACCAATCAACAGATCATATGATCCCAGGGGTAACATGTTAAGGGTTGCTTGGGTGGGGAATTCAACCAACATTAATTGGCAGGCTGGTATGACTTCTGCTATCCTCCTTTTGGTGCCAGTGGCTAACTGTACCAACCATGGCTTGGTATGTTTTTGTGGCTATAGTTTACACTTGTCAATAGCTTTAGGGGATATATAACTCAAATTTGAACCAGGGTCAATTAAAATAGACACTAGATGGTTGGAAATCATACCTTTTGTTTCCACTACTGAAGCTTGGTGGTCGGCTTGGTTATTATCCAAGGCTGCATAAATTTGTGGCACACTCCTAGCCACATCATTGACGATAGTAGCTTCCTGTATGTTATAAATCCTCTGACTATTATTTTGTCGGTGTGGGCAGTCTCTAAGGATATGTTCTTCTCCACAACCCCAACATTTCAAAGGTTCTCTCTTTGGGTTATCAGTCTTCACTGATATGGGTCCAGAAGTCTTATTTCCGCTCAAGGAGGGAAACTTCTGTGGTGCATACTCCGGGCTGGAAAGTTCATTCTTGGGTTCTTCTTGTAGTTCTTAAATCCTGGGGATTTAATTCCCCTTTTCTTAAATCTTGAATTATTCTTTTGTTTCCATCCTTCGCGAGGTTCTGCTCGATGCCCAAATTGTTCATGACAATAGGTTGCCTTTCGAATAGTGTCTTCTAGAGTCTTTGGCTCATCAAATTCAATTCTATTATGATAGTCCTTAGGTATTCCACTGATGAAGCATTGCACCTTTTCCTTTTCCTCCTTGATATAGGGTACATACCTCAACAAATTGAGGAATTTGTTGACATATTCTTCTATAGTAAGTTGTCCCAGTTTGAGTTCATAAAACTCTTTATTCTTTTCGACGAAATATTTTTCTGACAGATACTTCTTCCGAAAGTATTTCTCAAACTGTTCCCAAGACAAGTCCTCTTCATGAACCCCTTTCATATTCTTAAGGTCTTCCCACCAAATGGAAGCCTTTCCATTCAAGTTGAAGGTGGACACTTGGGCCTTCATATTCTCTAAAAAGTCATGGACTCTGAAATACTTCTTTAGTCCAAGCAGCTAGGCCTCTACTTCCTCTCCCTTCTTTATTTCACCATCGAAGGAGGGTGGTTTGGCCTTTCTAAATTCTTCAAATTTTCAACCTTTGGAAGACTTTTGTTTCTTCTATTTTCTTCGAAGATAGGAACTGGTTCTCCTGCTAGAAGAGCCTTATGAATCTCCAGATTCCTTCTCAAAGGAATCACTTGGCAATGGTCCTTTACCTCTAGGGTGGACCCTTTTCGAGGTGCTCCTCTCAGTGTGGCCACTGATATGACCATGTTTCTGAGTTTCAGGTTCACGCTGCATTTGTCTTTGTAGATCAAATAAACTTTGCAGTAAAACTGCATTAATTTCTATTTGCTTTTCTTGTTATTTCATCATCCTTTCATTGTCATCCTTGCAACTTTGTAATTCAACCATGAGACTCCTCACAGTCTTAGCTAGATCTAGAGGGGTCCTTGTTGCCCTCCTTTTGTCAAACTCTTCATCTCTATTGTGGGAGCCTTCTCCCACTTCTTGGTGAGTCACCATAATATGCGTTGATAATTTCCCACGGTTGATCTTCCTCTTGTGTGGAAAAGGAAAAACACTGGTTGTTAGTCAATATTTATATTTATTTATAACCAGTACATAGTTCATATTTTCACATGCACACACACAATAGGGGTTTTTTCATTCTTAACTTCGTCTTTTGATTAGGAAGGTTAAGACAGGGGGGTTACTCTTTTTAAGAGTGTTTCGAACGAAGCTTCTGCGCAACTCATTCATGAGCCCAAGCAGGCCAAGTGTTGTAACCATGCTCTGATACTAATTTGTCACATACCCCTGTGGCCTAATAGATTTTTTTCGCTTTTCCTCAAGGCAAAGAATCCCCGAAGTCCTACGGGGGCCTAGTGTAGGCTAGCTCTTCCCTGTTTACCTCACTGTGGTCATGGGTTAGGACCACAGGCCAAACAAACCCAGTGCCTTTTCATGTTTCGTGACTCAGCGATACAAGTGACTTTGATATTAAAGGTAGACTGGTGAGGGGGCTCCAGAATGAAACCCTGGCCGTAGATCTGGGCGCACAGATTCTGGCCATCCATATCTATCCGTCGCTTAACGAAAAGGCACTAGTTCCCTTTCTTTAGTCCCTATCTCAATAGGACCGCACACATGCCTAAAATGCAAGCGCCTTTCACAACTCGCGACCTCGTGATTCGGGAGTCGAAGGCCCTCGATTTTTTCTTCACCAATTGTCGATACCCAAGATTCCTATATGGTATGGCCCCTCCTTATTAGCGCTCTCCACACATGACCACCAGCTAGGCATAACTACTAGCCTTTCTCGCAACTCACAAATTCGCGAGTTGAAAGGTTGAACCTCTGGGCCCTTCTTTTATGAAACCCTGAGATGCGAAAGTTAGAGAAGGTTTGACTCCTTCTGGGCTTCTCGAGACTCACAACTTCACGACTTGAGTTGTTGGGCCTTTGTGCCCCTTTCTTACGAGAACCCGAAGTATGAGAAGTCAACGGGATGTTGACTCCCGTTTCAAACGACACGTGTCCACCACCTATCACCATTTCTCCCTCTCTCTGGGCATCTTATCATCACACCTCTTGTTAACCACATGGGTCCCACCAAGCGGACGTGCCACATGTTGCACAAGCTCTCGCAACTCGCAAGCTCATGAATTCTACAGTCGAAGTTGATTCCCCTCAACCTCCGAGACCCCGATATGCGATATGGAAAGGGGGTCCTAACTCAATGATTTCTCCTACTTCTTGCTACTCAAAACTTCATGACTCCAAGAGTCCGGTCTTCCAACTCTGAAATCACAAGTCCCTGATACATGAAATGGTCAGATCCCATGGCTATCCTTCCTCTTTGACCAACAGTCCAGATCACATCGTTATCTCGTGACTTGGGACTTCGTGACTCCAAGAGTCCGATCTTCCAACTCCAAACTCCCGAATCCCCGATACGCAAAAGGGACAGATCTCACGACTATCCTTTCTCCTTGATCAATGGCCCAAATCGCATCGCCATCTCATGACTCGGGACTTCGTGACTCCAAGAGTCCAGTCTTCCAACTCTGAACTCACAAATCCCTGATACACGAAATGGACAAATCTCACGACTGTCCTTCATCCTTGATCAACGGCCCAGATCGCATCGCTATCTCACAACTCGGGACTTCGTGACTCCAAGAATCTGGTCTTCCAACTTCGAACTCATGAATCCCCGATACGCGAAATGGACAGATCTCACGGCTGCCCTTCCTCCTTGATCAAAGGCCCAGATCGCATCGCTATCTCGCGACTCGAGACTTCGTGACGCCAAGAACTGGGTCTTCCACCTTCGAACTCCCGAATCCCTGATATGCGAAGTGGTCAGATCTTTGCCACCTGTCCTCCAACATGGATGGTCACGATGTCTTTAGTAATTTTGGGACGTAGTCGAGTTTACTCTCCCACCTAAGTAAAGGTTAAGAATCGACGGCTTATAAAGCTCTGATGGGTCCCTGGGATCTATGGTCTAGGATCCCATCGTGATCTCGCGTCTCGGGACTTAGTGACCCCAAGAGCTAGGTCTTCCACCTCCGAACTCCCAAATCCCCGATACGCGAAATGGTCAGATCTCTTCTGAGCTTGAATCACGAAGTTCAAACTCTCGGAGCTTCAGGCTCCCATGACCCCAAGACCTTAGAATGCTACTCTTTCTTGCATAAGGGTTCCAAACCCGAATTGCATGAACCCTCAAACGGTTCTCGGGCAATTATACTCGATCTTAATCTAGTCTCTGGAAAGGATCAGTACAGTTACAAGGTTTATGGGGTAATTCTCAGAAAAGAGTACTCTCAAAGGGCCTTCCCAGAATATTATGAGAAACTAAGAAAATAAGACGATTCTCGGTGGAGAGAACTCATGTCCCAGACTTAATCATTTGTGCAGAAAACAACTATGACATGTAAGCGTACACAGGCATCCATTCTATCAAATCGAATGGTAGGTAAACACTTCTATTCAGAACTATTTACAAGCACATAAAACTGAACATGTGATTATTGCATTAATTTCAAATAATACTTATCAGAAATAACACCAGAGTTGATGCAACTGCTGAGAGGGGTGCTCATTTCCACCCAATCGTAGGCTTAGTGACTCCCAACGGATTTACCACTAGCCACCCCTGAGATGAGACCATGATGATGCGAGACTGCATCTCGGTTTGCCCATGACCGAGAACGAGGGTTACTCTCCCTCTTCTCTGCTATCACTCGCTCTGCATAACTCCAGAGTTCTTCCTCCTTCGCTCATGTCTACACCCTCTACACTTCTTCCTCACACATTTCCCCCTTGCGAGGTTGCATGTGGCATGATTTCCCTCGCGGTGGTCAGGCCCGAGGCTCCTACGGATGGGAAATTCACTTCCCCCATCCCTCATTAATTCCTGAGGAGCCATCTACCTACCAACTTGCGAGTAATTTATTTCCAGCTAGCGAGCTACTCTTGGTTCTTTGGGGCAGTGAAGTCCAAATACGATATTGGTTTCAGTGGAAGTTAAGGCCACCTTTTCCTTTCTTCAACCATCGTGGTCTCTTTTTTCAGCATATCCCCTCTCAGTAGTCCTACAATATATATATATATATATATATATATATATATATATATATATATATGCATAATATTATTTACATTAATTGACCTTTTTCGCAAGGTTCATTCACATCACACATTCACATTTTTGAGTTTGCCACAGTTCTTATCCAGTATAGTTATTTTTACAAACAGGGGGAAATAGGGTGTTACAGGCACTTTCGCCTACTAGAAACTTCCATTCAGTTTAAATAATTCCGGTGCAACTTTTCAATGTGTTATGTCTTACGCATTTCATGATATAAATCACATCATGCAACCATATCTCGATGACTTACCCGCTCATTCCATGCACCGTGTAGATCATCCAATACACCTCTGCGCCATTTTCCTTCGATGTTGGTTTTACCATATACGCTTGAATCCCCACAAATGTGTTTTTTGTGTAGAATCCGGCCGACTTCTGGGCTTTATTGTTTCACGTCAAGGGATTCAGGTGGATCCTTTGAAGGTTGAAGCGATTCTCAATCTTCCTCCTCCTTCCTCACTTCGCCAGTTACAAAGTTTGCAAGGGAAGGCAAACTTTCTCCATCGTTTCATCCCAAACTATGCTAAGCTAACTCTTGGATTTACGCGAATGCTCAAGAAAGGTTCTGATTTTGTATGGGATACCACTACCAACAAAGATTTTGAATCTTTGAAACTGTCTTTGAAATGTACCTCACTACTCTTCCCACCGGATTACAGTTGGGATTATTTCCTTTACCTCACAACCTCAGACTATACTATCGCTATGGTTCTCGTCTAGGAGGATGATTCTCATGATGAACATGTCATCTATTACTTGAGTCGGAGTCTCATGACTACCGAAACCGAGTATTTACATGTTGAAAAACTGGGCTTGGCAGCCGTCCAAGTTGTTCAACGTTTCCGGCACTATATCCTTTCTCACAAGACTACGGTAAATGATAACTGCAACCTTATGTAGCGCATTCTTACACGCCAATTACTAGGGGGGAAATACTCCAAATGGATCGTAATACTCCAGGAGTTTGACTTAGAATTTGAATGTGATAATTCCAAGAAATCCTTGGTGTTTTCCAAGATAATATGCGACCTTCCCTGCTCTGAGATGGAAAATGTAGCAGTAGATTCATTACCTGATGAATCTCTTTTCTTGATTAGTTTCGATGACCTTTGGTATGAATATATCATCATATATCTCCAAACCCAGACTTTCCAGCCCAATTTTTCTAGCATTGACCATCGTCGAATACGCTACCAATCCCATCAGTATATTATCCTCGGTGATACTCTTTATCATCGTGGGATTGACTCTGTTTTTTGACGTTGCCTCACATTTGACGAAGCCGAGAAAGCCCTAAATGATTGCCATTCTGGAGCCTGTGGTGGTCACATGTTTGGGTATGCTACTGCCCAAAAGATCTTAAGAGAAGATTATTTTTGGCCTTCCTTATTCAACGATTGTATAATTGTCATCCAAAAATTCCACGCTTGCCAAACCTACAACAATAAAATACAATCACACCCTTCTCCTCTACACTTTGTGGTCTCCATTGGTCCTTTTGTGAAATGAGGTATCGATTTCATGACATGTCACCCTCACTTGGCCCGGGGGCATGGATACATTATTGTAGCCATAGATTATTTTATGAAATGTGCCAAGGCAATGCCAACATTCGACAATACCGGAAGGACTGGAGCATTATTTATATTCAATCACATCATTGCTCAGTTTGGTTTTCCTCAAGTTATCATTACTAACCACAGTATCCACTTTAGAAACTTCATGATGTCCGAACTCACTGAAAAGTTGGGTCTTTGCCATGAAAACGCAACACTTTATTACCCACAAGCCAATGGCCAAGTCTAAGCAATAAAAAAAATCCTCACTAGAATGCTTCAAGGAATGATAGGGATTCACAAAACGAGTTGGCACACGATGTTGTTTTCAACATTGTTAGCTTACTGAACATCCGTTAAGTCTGTTACCATGTTTACACCATTCCAGTTAGTCTATGGTCTAGAAGCCATCTTGTCGACTGAATGTGAGATACCCTCCCTAAAACTATCTGTCGAACTTCTCCCAAACACTTATGCCGAAGAAGAACGTTTGTTGTATCTCATGCAATTAGATGAAACCCGTCACTATGCCACCCTAGTTATAGAATCCTAGAAGAAATGCGTCAAATCCCAATATGACAAACATGTCAGGCCACACATTTTCTCTGAAGGTGATCTGGTTCTCCTATACGAACAAGATCGGGATATGCTAGGAGCCGGAAAATTTGAAGCTATGTGGCGAGGTCCTTATATCGTCAGGCAAGTTTTGGAGAAAGGAGCTTACGAGTTGGTGGACTACAATGGTATCCCTTTGAGTGGACCCAGAAATGGGTTGTACTTAAAGAAGTACTATGCTTAAGATCACTTGTGCATGAGTGCTTGTATTTTATTGTATCATACTTTTGTTAATTTAGTATGCTTTTCGTTATTTGGTCTCTTCCCTCGACCACTTATCTTGCGTTGTGCTTGGATTCCATATGTCAGAGTCTTCGCCACCCCACATTGGCTTCGCCGATGGTGCTAGTCGTAGTATTCAGAACCTTGCTTCTATTGCATGGGCAATTTATGCCCCTACAAACGAACTTATCAATCTATGAGGTGTGTGCCTCGGTCGTGCGACCAATAATATTGCAAAATATAGCGTCGTCATCGAATTTTTTATTGATGTTATTTCGCTTGATATCCACCACCTGGTTATACGACTCAATTCATAGCTAGTAGTACTACAGTTAAGTAATGTCTATGCTATCTGAAGTCCTACTTTATTACGGCTATATTTATGAATTCACCTCTTGGAACATTATTTTGATTATATCGAATATCAACACATTCCTAGATGTCTAAATACATTGAATGATGCATTAGCTAACTATGTGTTAGACAGACATTTTGGACATTTATAAACCAATCACACATCACATGTACAACACAACACAAAATAAGCCGGAAGAAGCCGTATATATGTATATAACGATCAAAAGTTTTTACAAAACATTTATGTTCAAGGATCAAAAGCTCAAAATACGAAGCCTATAGCTTCTACAAAATAACGTCATGGCTGATGCTCATGATAACACACAACTTCTTGGGCTACCCTATGGAGCAGTCGACTGAGAGACTCGGACACGCCTACAATATGGCGCTGGTAACATCTTGGGATCTCCCCAATAGAAATATCTAGGACATCCGTGGTTAACCCCTCTAAGTTCTGTTCCACTGCCTCATAGTCTTCGGCATCCCATCTCACCACTGGAGCCACATCTCCTCGCCTTTGAATGGGAGACGTTCCTGGAGGTCAATACTGCCCCACATCTGTGTCATCAAAAAGAAATTTTTGGATTAGTTCTTGGATAAACATAAAAACATTTCATATGATAAAAATTTCAAAAACATTCAAAAAGAACAAAATGTGTACTTCTTACCTAAGTCACCCCACTGAGCATCCTCAGGCAGGGCCTCAACTAGTCAAAAAATGCATCATTATACTTGATTATAGTCCCTGCTACGTTTCGATCCATGACGTTACACCACCTCAGCATCCTCAGGTCATGTGGGGCCGGTAAAGCCCAATCAACCTATAGTCACAATAGTGGGACCCTCTCGAGGAAGAATGACACCAAAAGTGACCCATACCTAAACTGCTTCAAGTCACCCTTTCTGCACTTCGTCAATTGTCTCTTCATATTGCGGAGAACTGCATCTGACTAGTTGAAAACCTGAGGCTCTGTGTGCTCTATGGTGTATTGGAAATAGCTCTGGAGAGCCATGTGTAGATCCGCACTCCCAACCATGTGTGCAATAGTAAACAAGATGGTCTATAGGGTCAGATCTTGGACCACCCAAATGGAAACCTTACCCTTGCTTGTCTCTGCCTCGGGAACACAATATTGGCGACAATACTCACTCATAGGGAGTCCGCCGACTCTACCTCTGGTCAAAGAAGCATGGTATCCACACCGTGACAACCCCGTTAGAAAACATATATCCTTGTATCTAGTGTCAGCGTATGGGCTCCCACATGAAATAACTATTGATACACATCCCACATGTGGACCAGGTATTCAAACAACCTGAGTTGGGCTCTCATGCCCGGAATCTTGAAAACTTTTAAGAGCCCACAGTCTCGGAGAGCAGCGACTATACCCAGGTCATTCCTGGAAATGGCATCATCCTCCTCATGTTCTCTTTCTCTCCATTGCAACATCGTGATGGTCAAACACCTGCAAAATATCCATGAGAGGGAAGTCAACAACTTGTTTTAAACTCTTGCATATTTTTTATTGAGCAAAACCTCACTTTAAAATCCATTTTTCGGCCCCCACAGGTGGACCTTTTGCACAGTGCGAGATTCTCACAGGTGCCCTGAAGGCCAGTTGTGAGAATATTATATTCTCGCAGGTCCCGCATGGCCCACCTGCAAGAATTCTTGGGCGCATGTTCCGACCCTAAAATGGACTCAAAACCCAAAAAATTGCCAATAAAAACCAAAAATAAACCATAGAAAAATTAGAGAATCGAGAGATTACCTCGTTGGCTTAAACCGTTCACCGAATGATCGCTTGTGCCTCCCATAATCGAGCAAAGAAATTTGGGGGAAAATGAGGTATGTTGGACAAGTTTTTTGCAAAGTAACAATGAAATGGTAAAAAGTCCTTTTTACCCATATTTATTCACTTTTTACTGATTTTTATTGAGATTTTTTATTATTTTTATTGCTTTGTCTATAAAACTTAATACCCTAATAGCCTTGTGAGTGTGGTTTTTCGTAGATATAGCAACTTCAAAGTCCAAACGAGGGGGTGCAGGTGTTTTTTCTTTTTGTCGCATGTACGACTACTTTTTTAGGGTTTTTAGAAAAAACCTCGAGCTCAGTCTTCGTTCATTCTCGCACTTGAAAATATATGAGAACATAACCGAGTATACTTTTTCGTGTCTTTTCGTACTCATCATGGTAACATGAAAATGACGAACATAAAGGAGTATCCTTTAATCTCTTTTCACGCTCCATAAAAACGAAAATATTGTTGAGTGATCTTGTTCTTTTCACGCTCGTTAAAGTATTTGAAGAAAACATTCGACGGGCGATAGTTTATCACTTTTTCGGTCTCGTTGAACTCTTTTACGAAAAAGGAACTTGGAGAGTTCTCTTTAAGTTTTTTTTAGACTCTCAAAACATGAAAACCCCCCGAGTTTTCTATCATTGGACTCGTTAAACAAACATTGAAAGACCCGTAATGGGACCGAACTACTCCTTCCTAGGGTTCGTTAAATATACTCCGAGGGACTCATCTGAAGGATGATCTTACATCAACAAGCATATTTTATCCTCCTCAAGCTTGTGTAAAAATAAAGAGGTACTCGCCAGAAAATGGTGGGGGAAATTTTGGGAAAGGGATATGTTTTCGTATTCATATTAATGGTAGAAAGCATCGCTCTTGAACATGACACCCCCTATTTGTCATTTGAATCAATGTTGGGAAATTCGTTTGTCTCTCATTTGACTTGCTACAAGGTCATATCCCAGGTCATCTTTGAGTCAATTTTTCCAATTCCTTGCTCATGTTGTTCATATGTTCAATAGAAGTTCAAACGAGCCCTCTATTGAGTCGGCCATCTGCAGTTGTCCATTCTTACTATGTTGGCCTTCCCTATGTCTGTTTCAACCTGTATTCATACTTTGTTTCACCCTCAAAATCTGTTACTTATTTCATGTCATTGATGGGGGATACATCAAGGCCCTCCTGTGACGAGTCTTGTTCCGTTGACACCAACTCATTATCCGGAAATGAGACTTAGAAATCATTTAGTACCTTGGAACCTGAATGCCTTAATGGCAGGTCTCTTCACTTTCGAAAGGGGTTTCACATCATTGATCCCTGATCGAGAGATTTCGTCAAGTGCTCGACTTCATCTCATTCATTCGCATTCATTTGGATTGTACTTCAATACCTTGGGATTCGTTGACATCAATGGTGATTTCCCTCACACTTGTTAATGGTTTTCATCAATGACCGGTAATCAAGTGGTTTCTACCATGTTTGACTTCAGCACATATAATCGCATGGCTAGATTAGTACTTTTAGGTGACGAGATTGAAGACCCTGGGTCTCATCTTTTTTATCCAGGCTACGATGGAGTATGTATGATTTGTATCGGCACATAGATCCACTTTGTATGTTACGTGGCTATGTCATTATTCAAGTCCTCTCACATAGATCCACAGTGTATTTCTAGTGGCTATGTAGCATCTTGACAACATGGATCCATGATGTATGATTGGTGTCCATGACCTACGTTTATGATTCCATTCATTTGTGATCTGAGCATGGGAATGCCTACCTCAGAACTGGTATTATATTCTGCATATGCTTGGTTATTTACATGTTTCTGATTAGGTACGCTCCTTGTTTCTGACATACACACGCATTTTACAAAGTATTTCAGCTATCACAAGTTTCGGCCTCATACTTTGGGGGGCATTCTATTACACATGATTTTGGTCACTCTTGTGATGTCTCTACAAGTGATGTATTCAAGCTCCTACAAGGACTTTTTGCTTGAGAAAAGTGACTAATGTCTTCTTGCAAAAAACACATTTGTAAGATGAGTTTGCAGGTTGCCTATATTACAGGGTGCGAAAATCCTTCATTCTCACAGGAAACCCAAACTTAGGGTGAGAACTGTTCACAGTCTGCTCTATAGGTAGGGTGTGAACCTATTTTAAAGCTTGGAAAAGAGAAGAGGTCACGAAGGTTCTAGAAGGGAATCTTCTAGAAAATGAGTTGCCATTCGCATGGTTGGCATCCTACTGACTTCTCATATTTAGTGGGATCATCCTCATCCATTTAACCGTCTCTCCTTCTCCTATATATTGAAAGGTTTCTCATGGAAAAGGTTAAGCAAGATTGAATGAAGAATTGGTGAAAGAATTGTGTGGAGAAATCTACTTGGATAGAAGCTTGAAGACTCTATTTGGTCTATCAAGTATTGGATCTTCTTCATGCAAACGTAGAGCAAGTGTGTGTGTTGGAACCAAGGGTCACTGAAAGGAAGCTTGCGACATCAAGGCGATCTGGTTGTATCTTCTACTTTCATTTAATATAATACAGTGGCATGTCCCTTTCCCATAAAATCACTCTTATTTTATTGCATAACTCCTTGATCATATGCATAGGTTGACATTGAATATACTTTTCTATCTTCACTTTGGTTGGTTTGTGTTGGCTTGGACCTGATTTCACAAGAGCACCAAAGTGAACCAGGAACAATAGAGACCTAAGGAAGTAATATAAAGGTATGTCACTCATTCATCCTTAGTAGTAGATTCAATGACTGCAAATTAGAGAAAGATTCATGTCCTGTCCTGTTTTGTTCTAGATCTAGGTGGATCTAGGGAGATCTGTTAGTGTCTGCACCTACCGATTTATCCGATAACATTCTATGTTTAAATCGTTGTTCATAACATAAGTAGGTTCAATTATTGAGGTTAGATGTTTCATATATGATGTTGTCTCTTGCGCAAGAATAGGAATGAGTTCCAAATGATCTATGGATCCTCTTTAGTCTTTTCCCTACCCTTCCCTATCTATGTGTCTCAACAATGATTTGGGTGAGACTTCTTCTCTTCGGAGGAGATGAAAATTCCAATGCTCTAGAATACACGGTACCTTTTGTTGGTAACCTGAGAAGGAACCTGGTCTGATCAAATTTGTGCCAACATTGACCAAGGCTCCAGTACTTGCAAGTCCTAATTTTGAGAAGGATTTCATGTTGTTCTCTTTCACCTCAGAACACACAATTGTTGGTGTTTTACTCTAGAAATATTATCAAAATTTTGAGAAACCCATAGCGTATTACAACATGACATTGAGGGATGCTCCTTTGAAATATGACATCATGGAGAAGAAAGCATATGCTCTGGTCAAAGCCTTGAAAGAATTTAGAGTTTACATCCTACATTCTCATACTACTACTTATGTACACAACAGCTCAGTGAAAGACATCCTAACTCAACCTGATACTGAAGGAAAGAGAGGAAAATGGATAGCAATGTTGTTAGGATACGACCTGGAAATCAAACCTACCAAGTTGGTCAAGGGACAGGGGTTGGCAAAGCTGATGGCACAGACAAATTGCAAACTTTTAGGAAGAAACTTCATTGCAAAGCTGTCAGACAGTACAGTAGAAGAGGAAAAGGTGACTCCCCAAATATCGCAAAAATTTCTTGACTCTCCATGGTATGCAGATATCATCTTTGTGTTGAAAAATTTATAGGATCCTCCTGAATTTAGTAAAACAAAAGCCAGATTATTGAAACTGAAGGAAGAAAAAACTTGTATAGTGAATCAATCTCTATATTGGAAATATCCAAAGGGAATTTTATTGAGCTTTTTGATAGAAGGAGAAGCAGAGAAAACCATCAGAGACTTCCATAAGGGTGACTATGGAGGTCATCATTATTGGAAGAAAATTGTGCTTAAGATTTTGAGGGTTGGGTTCTATTGGCCCAACATTTTTCCTGATGTCTATAAAGATGTTTCAAAATTCCATGAATGCCATATTTTTTATGGAAAAGGAAAATTGTGACCTCTTCCTTTGAAGCCCATTTCTATCGAAGCTCCTTTCAGACAACGGGGTCTCGATTTTATAGGGGAAATACATCCACAATCCTCAGCCCAACACGGGTGGATTATGATAGCAACAGATTATTTCACTAAGTGGATTGAGGCAGTTCCCATCGGGCAGGCAACAAATGATGTTATCATCCAGTTTTTAGAAGAAAATATTATGTCCAGGTTCGGGTGCCTGACCAAGATCATAACAGACAATGCAACAGCTTTCAAATCCAAGAAAATAGAAAAATTATGCAATGATTACAATATCACCCTTGGTCATTCTACATCATACTACCCTCAAGGGAATGTATTGGATGAGTCTTCGAAAAAAATCTTAGTCAGAATCATCAAAAAATTGTTGCAAGAGAATAAAAATTCATGGCACAAAAAGCTCATCCACGCACTGTGGGCTGACAGGATATCCCCAAAAATATCCATTTCCACGTCCCCTTTTCAGATCATCTATGGCACTGAAGTGATTTTTCCTACTACATTGGGGTTGCCAGTAATGATATTGTTGCAGGAGCAAGATGCAGAGAAAGATGCCACACAAAGAAGGAAGGATGAACTCATCGGTGTATAACAAACCAGAGAAAAAGATTTCGACAATACTCAACTATGCCAAGACAAGATCAAAGAGGATTTCGAGAGACACACCAGGGTGGATGACTTCGAACCAAGAGACTTGGTACTAAAATGGGATGCCAGAAATGAAGATAAGGGAAAACATGGGAAATTGTATCACCTATGGCTGGGCCCGTTCAAAATCGCAACATACCATGGGAGAAATGCCTACTTGTTATAGGAGAGTAATGGAGAACTCATTGGAGGAGGGCATGTGAATGGAAAGTTCCTCAAGAATTAAATTGTTTGACCAATCATCACCCCTCCCATTCATTGTAAATAATCATTTTTACGATTTCGCATAAAAAAGTTGGAATACAAGTAGCATAGTTGAATCCTGAGGTGAAGGCCCTGACCTATGTTGGGTCGATTTTGATTTTTTGAATAAAGATCAGTGGATTTAGATTGCATGAATAAATCAAGGCCCAATGGAAAGGAACTAGGTCTACAAATCTTTTCTACCTCGTGGGGAGGATAGAATCCCCAGCTGGAGCCTATGTTATCACCATAACAAATTCTGTATGGACCAGGCTACATCTGGAGGAAAAGGGCCATTATAGCAGAGGCACAAAAGGTGGGGCCTAGCGGACCATAGATCTTGAAGTGACCCAAATCAACTGCCAACAGCCATATCAGGCAATGAAATAGCATGAGGTTTAATTAGGTGAGCGTGGGATAGGGAAAATACTGTGGTTTTGGTGCGTGACCATGTGGCGCCATCAGACCCATATTGGGGTCAAAATAATTCTACTCAAAACTACTTTTTCCAACCCCCGATATTAGAAGTTGATAGGACCCGGCGGACCGTAGATCTTGAAGAGGCCCATATCAATGACCAAGAAACATATAGGGAAATGAAGTAGTGCAGAGGATAATTGTTCGAGGGTAGGCTGGGAAAAATACCATGGTTTCATTTCTCGGACATGCCACACCATCAAAAGCATATCAAGTGGTCTACTCAAAAAGTGGTCTACTCAAAACCGCTTTTTCCAACCCCCGATATCGAAAAATGAATATAAAAGGAGAGACCCCGGGCATTATTTTATGATATTTCAAATCACTCGACCATTTGAATATTGGCACAAACCCTCCATTCGAAACTAAATCTCAACAGTGAACCATCTTCTCCGCCTATTTAAAGGAATTTTTCATCATGGCCACTAATTCTGTCATTTTATCCATGAAAGAACAAGACACTGCCTCTAAAGGGGAAGCCCTAATCGATAGGGATTATAACATATTTGACACAGAAATAACAGTATCACCCATTTCCGTGTCTAGATCAAACTTGCTAGAAAATGTTGGAAAATGGATACCCTTCCTCGAAGCAGCCCAAGCCTCCATCACCCCTTACATCGTAGAAGTTGTTTTCCCTTTCCCAGAGTTCATAAGGTGGTGTGAAAAATAGTATTCACGGGAAGAAAAGGTCATTTTGAATAAGTTAGGGTCAGAGGTCTTATGCGAAATAGATGGTCTGTCAATTCAACACACCCTCAATATACCAAAGTCTTCCCCCAGAGTGTCAGAGCCCTTCGAGGAAGAGAAAATTATCACAGTCTACTGAGAATGTCCCCCCGAAGTAAAAACCCTATTTCTGCAAACCATTGTTAAACCTGAACACCATTCCAAAAGTCATTCATTACCTATCAATGTAAGCATCATGATTATTGACGTCCAGTGGGATTTTTCCCTACTTAGTCAAATTTTAGGGTTGGATAACTACAAGTTTGTAGTAGAAGTCATGTTGGGTTTCTTGTTGACCTTTTTTATGTCAGAGTCTAGTCAGTCAGTCTGTATCAGTTTTGACAAGTTCATCGCTAATCATATGCATCAACAGCTGCTAAATTTCAATTCACTGAGACACTTCAGATGCTAAGAATGTTCCTTGAATCGAATAAGACCGAATTCCCTGAAGTTGCATTCATCTCGACTGAATTCAAAAGGATCACCCTGCTTATTTTCATCAACAAGATCATGTCCAAGGTGTATAGTCTTATCTTCGACATGCACCTACCAAGGGTTTTGGAAGAAATGAAAATCTCTCTACAACCAAATCCATAGAATAGGGTGGGAGATTGGATGTTGTTCATGCATTCCAGTGTAATTTGGGTGTATGGTTATCAACAAGGACCTCATATTTTGCATGTCTTCCTGACTCCCAGTGTCTTTTCCCTAGATTTTATCAGACAGAGGATTATTTCAGAGACATAACATTTTCTGAAAACGCACAAGGCATGTAATTTAAAATTTCCTTTCATGATAGGACCTTTTGTGGTAAAAGCCAGGTCCTGCCTACCTCAAATCCAAGCCAAAATCAGTGAATTCAGGTTTACATAGTTAAAAGGTAGGAGATATGACCCACACTAGATATTATCTAAAATAAGGTTGTCAAATAGGCAAGGCCCCTATGAGCATGATCAAGTTGAAGGATTTGATAAACTGGAAAATTTGGAAACATGTGAAAACATGGAGGTCACTTTGCAACCTAATCACACACAACAGACAAGGTCAGACCCTCAGTAGACCCAGACACAGAAAAATTCCCCAAAGCTTATTGTCAAAGCTCCAAAGATGAGTGTTTATAACAAGAGGATAATTTCAGAGGCACTGGGTGCCAGTAGTCAACAAAATATTCTCAAGAAAATGAAAATCACACCATCATCTCAGATAGTAGATCTAGAAGAAGAAGAACCCAAAGATAAAATGAGCATGGATATGGTGGAAAGTGTAACCAAGAATGAAGAGGTTGGTACAGGAAGCATGCCACAGAGTTAAAGTAGCTCCAGAGTTTTCAGCAACAAGAAACATGTATTTGGAAAGACACCTAGGATAGTCTACCAATCCAAAGAATACTTAATGAATCAGTATGTTGTGAAGGGAAGTATGGAAAATAGTGAAATAAGGGACTTGTTGCCCAAGGTAGAGAATATCTCTCAGCATAAGGATCCCCTATTTTCTTTCAGGGATGTGGAAAGAAAGACATTCAACATAGCAATAGCAGATGATGATAAAGTGTCTAAAATCAAGATGCATTATGAAAATATTGGTGCCCCAGAAAAAGTAAAGTTCTACAGGAATTCCAGTGACATGCTATATTTATACTACCTAATTTTGAGTCTGAGGGTTTCAATACTGACAACACGTGCACTAAAATTGGATGGACAATTGAAGCAAGAGAAAGCATCCAGCAAGGCCTGGCAGACACAGGTCAAAATATTGGAATCTGGAAGCCCTCACAAGGTAAAGGCTTCTTTAGATGAGAAAGAGAAGATGATCCAAAGCCTAAAGAAGAAGATGAAAATTTCTACCACAGAACATCCACAGACAACAGAGCTAGCTGATATAGAGAAAGAAAATGAGACATTCAGAGAAGAAGCACTAAATTACAAAGCTAAAGTGTTGCAGCTAGAAAAAGAGAAAGAGAATTGGTTGCAAGGACAGGTAGCAACATCAGATATGGTTGTCATTGTACCTTCTAATACAAAAGCTGGATCAAGCACTGATGGATCGGTTCAAGCTATGTCCCAAGTAATCTTGAAGACAAGGGAGATCAATAACCTTAAGGAATTCATAGAAAATTTGCAACAAGAGATGAAAATGAAGGAAGAAAGGATGGCCCAATTTCAAAAGGATAACCAAGATTTGCAAGAGAGGGTGAACAAATTGAAAACAAGGTTGAATGGTAAAGGACGTTTGCAAGGATCTAAACATGTAATCTAGGATGTTATTGTTTTTGAAGCTACTAAGTTCAGGGTTTACCTAAATTTTATAAATGACAAATACAACATGGTTGTCACTGCTCGAAGAAGATGTATTGTTGTTAATGAGACACTAGAAAAAAATCCCTCGGAATGGGCCCAGAACGTTATTAACTTGCTAAATTATGTGCCAACTACCGATCTTCAGACCATTGGGGTAAAGGATAGAATTGCACTGGTCATTTATTCCAGGAGGATCATGGCTAAACACAATTTTCTTAAATTGGTTCGAACCAAAGTTTTGCAAATGGAGCAGAATATACAAGAGTTCAAAGATGCATTTGAACAACTGTTTATCAAGGGCCTCCTCCCATTTTGGGATGGTAAAGGGAAATTATACAATCAAGAGGAATACAATTCTCTCCTCACTTGGTGAAAAATGGATCATTCAAAATTTGAAGGCATGGAAGAGAAACTGAAGGGGCCAGTTTGGTGGAATATTTGGCTGCAGACTTTGAGATTTTGAATCAGTTCAAGACAGTGAAGATCGGGTTTCCAACTATGTCTTATGCTACCTGTATTGACCTACAAATTCTGATAAAGGAGATGATGGATTATGAGATTTCTTATGACTCACAGTGCAAGAAGATTGTACAGTTAGGCGACACTAAATGTAGTTTTCCAGGAACCAGTAATTAACTTCTAGGTGTCAACAAACCGGAAAATTCGACAAGAGATCTGAGTAGGACAGATGGCACAAAGGAAACCGAGCAGTCAGAGATATATGTCCCTAGTCTATGAAACATTTTTTGTTTAATCATTATAAATTTTTTCATATGTTGAGACTGTCAGTTGAAATTATTATAGTCATTTTTAGAAGCTGAAACGTTTCATTTTTAGCCATTGTAATTGAATTGTATAAGTACTAGAAATTTTGAATGAATTAATGTTGGCAGAAGTGCAAGGGCACCTTTTTGTTTCTTCTAAAATCTATTGTAATTTTTTGGAGCTGAATTGAATATACATGCAGAAGATTTTGAAGTCTCTATGAAAAGATTCTAATGGTGGTGATATGAGTTTTGTCTTCTCTCATCGTATGTATTTCCTGTGATTCTTTATTCCATTTGCATTGTCTTCTACTTAAATTGGATAGTTAAAAGCTCAGAATTCATCTTGTGATTCTCTCGACTTAAGAAATTTAAACTGTGTGAATTTCCTCTTAACTAATTCATAATTCATTTCAGTAATGCTCTGAGGTAGCTATTTGTTTCCTCTTTCTTCTTACACCCTGCTTAAACTCAATTAACAACTCATATGCATTGCCTCATTTAGCCTTTATCCTCTGGAGAGTTCTACTAGTTTATCATTATTTTCATTCAATTTTAGAATTTTGACTCCATTTCCCAAAGTGTTCCTCCCCTTCCTTGCCAGCAACTTTATTAAAACCCCCAAAACAAACCAAATCTAGCCGTTGATTACTAAATAAATATCAAGTGAAACAAGAGAGCCCTCTCTAATTTGAGCATGCTAGTGCTTCATCTCTAAAGTAGGTTGAAACAGTTACCTATGTCGTTTGTCTATCATCCAGACAAAATTTACAAAGTGCTAATAGGATACTTAGGAGACGTGAGGCCTCGATGAGAAAATTGTATATCTCAGAAATTTTGAGTGAAAAATGTGTAACACGGAACAGGGCATGATGGGGGAGTCTAGCGGTCAATCTGTACATTGCAGAACTCTAGGTGTTGTTTGTAGGTCACAGAAAAATAGAAGTGCAATCTTGAGCCTGCGAACCTGGGATTCTGACTGTCAATTTGTATATCGCGGAACTTCGGGTGCTTTTTGTAGGACACGGAACAATAGAAGCGCAATTTTGAGCCCGCCAGCCTAGGAACGCGTGATCGAAAAAGTGGCTAAGTATGGAATGGGGAAGCAGTCGGTCGGACTCGTGATATAGAAGCATGAGTGCAAATGTGAACCCGTGAGTCCGCCAACCCATGCACCTAGACATTTTTGGAAAAATGACTAACTAAAGTAACCAGAAAGGGAAAGTAGAGGGGGAAAAGAAAGGGGAATTCGGTTAAGTATAGAAGAGGAAAAAAAAAGGGGATAAAAGAGAGTGGGAAAATAGAAAAGGGGAGGGAAATTTTCGGAAGTGGGAAGTCTCAGCAAAGTGCCATTGTTTCCAAATCATCATTTTATATTCCAATATTTTATCCACATACTTATTTTGTGTGTTTGATTTACTATCACTATTGGTATAGCTTTTTGAAGATAGTACTTCAACTTCCTCTGTTGTGGCATATAATATTTTATCCTCTTGTCCAATTGGTATGTTTCTTTCAATGTAGCAATGCAGAAAATACAATGGACATGAAGGTAAGTTGGTATGTAGAAAGACATGCAAAAAAATAAATGCAGTTCTATTTATTTCAATGTATGAGTACAGAAAATACAGTTGACATGAAGATAAGTTATTATGTAGGAAGATATGTAATATCTACATATAATAAATTAGGTGCAAAGAAATATAATAAATATATAGAAAATAAATGAAATAAAAAACAATGGAATATGAAATAAGAGTAGAAGCGTGCACCTTTGTATGTCTTATTCTACATTTGTGGTTAAGAGTCCTTCATCTTGTCCAGTTATTCTGTTTGTTTCAATGTGGGAACACACAAAATACAATGAACATGAATGTAATTTGGTATGTAAGGGAAAACAAGTAATATGTACATACAGTAAATGAGAATCAAAGGAATAGAATAAAAGATAGACTTAGAAGCATGAACCTTTGTTTTTCTTGATCCATGGTTGTGGTTATATAGAATATTTCCTGGCCAAAATATATTACAAGCCAGAAAATATTAAGAAGTTGGATGATCCTAGCTGAATGATTTGGTTTTGTGCAACAAAGTAGCCAGATATGCTTTGAGACATGGAAATATGATTTTGTAATATGTTTGATGTATATTTAATAATTCAAGTACAAGACAAATTGTATCATGGTCAAACTAGTATGTGTCTAAGATAAAGAGGGTGTATTGTGAAATGGGCACATTTGACCATATATGGTCAATAAGTGTGTTGTGTACATGCTTTATCTTATCCAAAAGAAAGCGGATATTGTAATTGCACATGTATTTTTCCAATTCTTTTGTTATGGCACTATGTTGTATCATGTCAACATTGAAGTATCCTAGAATGATAATGGTTTATTTCAGATGTAAATGGTGTAATGCATTTGAAAAAAAAATCATTATGTTGGGAAATGTTGCACGTGGAGTGGCATAGAGATTGAATATTGCAATTTGAAATCCATGGAAAATTACTCTTGCTAGCACCATCTCACCATTTGTTTCTTCGAAATGCATATGATCCAAAATTGTTATATGTTTTTTCACTAATATCATCACTCCATGTGTAATGTAACTTGATATGCAAGTGTGATTTGAAAATTGTTTATTTTGCATGCATTATGTCATGTATGTTTCTTGCAAGCATAGAATATCATATTGCATTGTGTCATAGTCATTGATTATATCATTCATATTTTCATTTAAGATGCATGTGTTAAGTGAGAGAATTGATAGAGATGAGTTTGTTTGTATGGATTGCTAATCATATTACATATGTCATTTTCACTAGTCTGAAGGCATTGCATCTCAGTATCGAATTTATGTTTGAATTTGAAGTTATATTTTGTAAGAGTGCTTAGAAAATACAAGGAATCTATGTTTCTGACATGGGATAGACTGTGTATACAAGTCCATGTATTTGTATTCTAGCAGGGTCGAAGGAAACACTATCAAGTGTTATCCCTTGTGATATATGGATTGTATGTGCCCATGCAAGTTGAATTGAAAACTATTTTTGAATCTTCAATTGACCTGTCTTTGTTGATGTTGATATTGGTTTTGATATTTGCAATATAGGTGTCCATTCACGCGAAGTGTTTGAATTATATAGATAAGATAACTTCTTGGCTTTTTGGTGGCCAATGTGCAGGTCATGGAACTTAATCCAGAGGATATCAACTTTTTCTATTTTGGTATAAGCTTTGAGTATTCCATCCACACCATTCACTAGGTCATCCTGTGAATCATACTTGCAGGCATATATTTCAAATAGCATGTCTAATTTCAAGACAAGTTGCAAAGGAAAAGTTATTGTATGTTGATGACATGGTACATTTCCATGGTTTTCTTCTTGTTGGCATAGGGGCAGACCCAGGGTTCAACGCTACAACAACACACAAACAAAACCCTAACTACCAACCCTTTCAGCAACACCTACGAAGCAGATGAAGTCTCACCCACGGTAGAGGCAGGGGTGGTTGTAGGACTCAAGTGTCTGCAACCTTAGTTGGGACAGAGATTTGTGATTATAACTCTTAATATATCACTTAGAACTACTAGTTCTTTATTATGAAATTAATAACCACTTCATTGGTATAACAGATCTTCGCAGCATTCGCTATGAACTAGAATATTCAAGAACTTAGCATCAACAGGTTATTTATATCTAATAGATCAAGCACTTAGCATATACACATGGATAATATCTAAAATTATACACACCATAAGCATTGAGTATAGCATTTACATCAGATCTATCTACTCATCTCAAATCACTTAGAAAATAATCACATCAATGCATCAGAACAAGGCAAAACGTAGACAACACCGTATTTACGTGGTTCACTCCCACCCTGGGGCTACGTCCACCAACTCTTCTTTATTATCATCGTCCAATCAGTTACAAGCATAGAGACTTTATAAACCCTTACTCCAGACAAGAAAGAAGATTTGCACAGCTCGCTAGATCCTTCTTCCTTGCCTTACAGCACAAATCCTTCTATATCTTCACACAGGAACTTGCACTAAGATTTTCAAGTCTATACAGAATGCACAAAACCTTTGATCACACAAATCCCATCTTGGCACTTAGCCTATATCACATAGATACAATATTCGACTACTAATTTCTTGCCTATCCTTCTATTTATACATACAAAAGCGGCCTAAGCATGGGTAAACCCACGGGCCAACATCCCTTTCCCATTACATATTCCCAAAACCCAAAAAGGGACCCAAAAGTGGGCCGATATTCTGCATTCTCTGCTTCGTCTAGCGCTCCATCTTCGACAGGCTGTCAAAGTCCCAAAAATGGTCAAACATGACCAAGATTGTCCCAAAACTTGGTCAAGGGCCAACAGGCCCCCAACACTCACCTGTGACTCATCCTGAGTCACTATTGTCTGATAAATTCTACCTCGAACGCCTCGAGCTTGGCTCGAGCTTCTTCAACCTACTACAGTGCTACGCCCTCTTGCTAAGTGAACTCCTGGATCACTAGGTCGTTCACTGGACCTTCTAGGAATTGTTCTATTGCGATGACGACCTATTCTATCTCAGCTCCTTGGCTTTCAACTTCAGTGAACAGTTGGCATGCCTTCTCTTGCACTGGTTGAAATCGTTGAGAGACTTCCATCACTTTACTTTGAATCATGTGGATTTGTTGTTGGGCCATGCATTGTTCTTGAAACCTCTTCATTATTTCAACTGGTATTCAGGCCTTCAGCTGCACCTGTAGAGTATTTGTGTGATGCTTTAAAAATAATCAATAATATGTGTGTTGCATCAGAATAGTGCACCAACAAGACCCTAAATATCGTCCCTTTTGGCAACAACTGCGAAGCAGACGAAGTGTCACTTGAGGTAGAGGCAGGACTGGTTGCAGAACTCAAGTGTCTGCAACCTTAGATGGGACACGGATCTGTGATTATAACTCTTAATATAGCACTTAGCACTGTTGGTTCTTTATTATGCAATCAATAACCACTTCGCTAGTATAACAGAGCTTCGTAGAATTCACTATGAACTAGAATACTCAAGCACTTAGCATCAATAGGTTATTTAGATCTAACAGATCAAGCACTTAGTATATACACATGGATCATATTTAACATTATAAACACCATAAGTACTGAGCATAATCATATATATCAGATCTATCTACTCATCTAAAAGTACTTAGAAAATAATCACATCAATGCATCAGAACAAGGAACAAAGCAGACAACACCGTATTTACGTGGTTCACCCCCACCTTGGGGCTACGTCCACCAACTCTTCTTTATTATCATCATCCAATCAGTTACAAGCACAGAGCCTTTAGAAACCCTTACTCCACACAGGACAGAAGATCTGCGCATCTCACTAGATCATTCTTCCTTTCCTTACAACACAAAGCCTTATATATCTTCACACAATGACTTGCACTAAGATTTTCAAGTCTATACATAATTCACAAAACCTTTGATCACATAGATCCCATCTTGGCACTTAGCCTATATCACATAGATACAATATTTGACTACTACTTTCTCGCATATCCTTCTATTTATACATACAAAAGCGGCCTAAGCGTGGGTAAACCCACGGGCCAACATCCCTTTCCCATTACATATTCCCAAAACCCAAAAAGGGACCCAAAAGTGGGCCGAGACTCTGCAATCTCCGCTTTGTATGGTGCTCCATCTTCGACAGGCTGTTGAAGTCCCAAAAATGGTTAAACATGACCAATATTATCCCAAAACTTGGTCAAGGGCCAACAGGCCCCCAACACTCACCTGTGACTCGTCCCAAGTCACTCTGGTATGAGAAATTCCGCCTTGAACTCCTTGAGCTTGGCTTGAGCTGATTCAACCT
The DNA here is from genome assembly GCA_009831015.1 of Picea engelmannii. Classification (NCBI taxonomy): domain Eukaryota; kingdom Viridiplantae; phylum Streptophyta; class Pinopsida; order Pinales; family Pinaceae; genus Picea; species Picea engelmannii. Next base: position 90,476 of record ML785652.1, on the reverse strand, counting down.
GCTGCAGTGCTATAGCCTCTTGCTCATTGAACTCCTAGATCACTGCGTCATTCACTGGCCCTTCTAGGTGTTGTTCTATTGTGATGACGACCTGTTCTAGCTCAACTCCTTGGCTTTCAACTTCGGTGAATAGTTGGCATGCCTTCTCTTGCACTGGTTGAAGTCATTGAGAGAATTCCATCACTTTACTTTGAATCATGTGGATCTGTTGTTGGGTCATGTGTTGTTCTTGAAACCTCTTCATTATTTCAACTAGTGTTAAGGCCTTCAGTTGCGCCTATAGCATATCTGTGTGTTTCTTTGCTTCTTGGAGCTGCAACTCCAATGCCTATAACTTTGGATTCTCCATGAGGTTTTCATATGTCTGAGCGTTGCTGGATCTCAACTACTTTCATTCCAAGGCAAGGGATTTTAATCTGCCAACTACGCTGCGGGCAGTTGCCTCTCTTAGGTCTCTTATTTCTTGAGGGGTCTCGGGTACAGTACGAAGTTCCATATCTGCAATGCGTTGTTGAAGCTTCTAGATTACTTCTTCAAGTTGTGCCACCTGCTATGGGACTTGTTCCTTAGTTTTCACTTCTATGACTGTCACAGAGAGAAGTGTGTTGTGAACCCTTTCCTGTGCTTCGATTTTCTCTACGAGAAACTGTTCTTTTCTTTTCTGTAGCACTGCTTTCTCTTCATCCCATTGTTCTTGTAGAGCGATCTTTTCCTTTTCTGCAATACTTATTTACTCCTCAAGGTCTTTCTGTACTTGTGCTAAAGCCTAGGTGGCTTGTGATATCTCTTCTTGAGCTCGTTGAAGGTGACCTTCGACTGTCTCAACAATCCGGTGTAGTTGGGTTGGTTCATCACCTAACTCTGGTGTTCCTGATGGCATGGATATAGTGGAAACTGCGTGGCTAGACTTTATTGGTTGTTGTACTCCTTGAATATCGTCCTTGATACGACTGAACACCTCCTCCTTCTTGGATTCCTGCTTTTCTGCTATCTCTAGCGAAGCATGGTTCAGTGCAGCGATGATGAAGTCGAAGTCATCCGGGGTGAGGATAGTCTCGAAATTGGTTCTAGTTGCTCTAACTTTCTTCTGGGATGAAGGCTTTGGTGGGGTAACCTTCTGTTTCTTGCAGGGATCCTCCTCCTCTCTAGGTGGTGTAACTTCACCTTTATTTTTCTCGACTTATATGCCACCTAGCTCTCCACCATCACCTCCCTACTCAAGTGAGATCGAAGTGGTCTTTGCAGAGGTACTATTGACATCTTGAGCTTATTCATCTTTCTTAGTCTTTCTTGGTCCAGGAGTATCATGCATAGGTTCTGGACTGTCTATATTAGAAATCTCCGCGGGGTCCGCTGAAATGAGGAGGTCTATCGACCACTCCTTGGTGATCTCCTCCAGATATTCTTATGTTAATTTATAATAGGATTGTAACTATTTCTTGTGCTCATCAACATGCACTGTGATGTAGATAAAGTGCATGTCTATGCTAAAATTTATTAGGGGACAAAACCTGTAGAGGGTGTTCGGAGTGATGCGTGGTGTAGACTAGATGGTGATCTTCAATTGATTGTAGTAAGTGTGGAAGATGGCATTGGATTTCCATTGCTTGTTCATATCACTTGAGTACCACAAGGTACTAAACTTCGTAGCCAAAGTTTCAAAGGGCTCGATGTTTGTGAAGGTCGCACCTTCCAGCATCTCCCATGTGATGAAAGCTATTAGTATGAGAAGCCAGCTGAAGTGGAACTCATACACTTGGTCTTGTGCCTCCCTGCAATCAAGCTCTAGCTGGTTTACCAGGTACTATGGCCAGTTCATCTGTAGTCCCTCTATGTGCTTCCCTACGAGGTCGACTACAAATCCAGTCACTTGGGTGGGCCAGTTCTTGCGAACTAGCTTTCCTGTGATCAGCTGACATGCAAGGCACACTGTGTTGCTCTGGATTGAGGCTACCTTGTAACCTTGCATACCCTTCTCTACATCTCCATAAGTCTCTTTGATCCTCTGTGCTAATGCTCAGTCTGAGGTATTTCCAGGGTAAAAATATTGTGGGTCAGGGACTTGCATACTAAGTCCTGTGATCCAATTGATCAAGGTCGGATCCATATTGATGTGGCGGTTCAACCATAAGTAACCTCTCTGGTAGTAGGACAACAACAATTTAGCGCATGCATTCACTTCCTGGTGTCTGTCGTGTTAACGCTCTGTAAATTCCCAGAGGTTTTTAGGAAAGAAGAAATCTATGAGAGGTAACTTTATCCAACCACTTCGAAACTGGAATCTAGCCCTACCAATTTCAGAGAGGGATCTCTCTGTATGATTTAGCTATGTTCTATCCTTAAGATATTAGGCTAGTTATATAAAATAAAATTAACTGGTTTGTTGTTTTTGTTGAGTTGCATGAAGGGGATTTACGCATCCATTCGGCTATGGGGTATGTGTTATAAAGATAGAAATCTAAACCAGAAACAAAGATTCCTTTCACAGGGAAAGATAATGCATTCGTTGTATTCTTTTAGCAGTAAAATGATAAATAGCAGAAAAGATGAGAATATCAATTAAAGTAAAGAAGCATTTAAGAATTTCTTCACTGTAATATCAGAAGATAAACATTAAAATATTTCAAAGTCTGAAACAGGGTATACAAAGATAAATCCTGCAACATGTGTTACTTTTAAAAGATTTAGATTAGAAAACAATATGACAACTTAGCAAGAAAACATTCAACATAGAAAAGAAAACATCACCAATGAATAACACGCGAGAATTCTGTGAAAACGTCTCTTTGTATTAATGGAAGATCTCTTGACAAAAATTACAGTCTTGTAGCTTACAAGGCGTAAAGATCAACCCTCAGTACTTCAAAGTTTGAAGTATTTATAATCAAAATTACATACGACCCTGTCATTAAAGATCGGGACGTGGAAAATCTAAATTTAGCTAACTAATGTAACAAGATACAAAAATTTAGGAAATTGCTTGATGATGTGTTGAAACTTCATGTTGATTTCTGGGTTGAACCATTGGTGAGGCTTCTACATGACCTCATCTGACTGGATAGCTAACTAGGATTGGACACCTCATCGACTACTCGATCAGATTACAAAGCTCTTCCCATCGAAGGTGACTGGGAATGCTGACTTTGAGCAATCTTCGGTATACTTCATCCATCTCTGTGTACTTGGCAAAAGTTGGCTTGATGATGAAAATGTATCGGATCTCATGCTGTATACTGATGTCTAACTGTAAAGCATCTAATAATGCCTTGCCCATGATATTGCCTTGTATTCCTGAGAATTTTGAGCTATCCTTAGCCATAGTGGCTAGTTTCTTTTTGTAATCGGCAAGCGTCCTTAAATTGTCATTTATAACTCTCATACCAGGAAGGCCTTTCTTCTGCAGAGCTTCGATCTTGCTGAAAAATCTTTGCACTCCTGCGTCCATGGTATAGACCTTTTCCTTCAACTGTAGCATCAGTCCTCTCTTGGTCAGGACCCTCTTGACCTCAAGGATGGTCTCTGTCCTATCTTCAATCTTCAACTCCTCTAGCTCCTCTCTGGTTTTGGAATTCAGAAATTTGACGATCTCAGCAGCTTCTGTGGGCATCTCTCCCAGTTCTACTCTTATCTTCTCGATAGCTTGTTGACATCTTTGCACTAGCTCGTTTTTCTCGAACATGATTTGTATCATCGGCCATATTTCATTCATGGACTTGGTGATTTCCATCCAGACACTTTCTTTGACCTCAGCCGGTGTTTTGCCTGCCAATATTTGCTTCTGAAGCTGTTGCAATTCCTATTTGAGTTGGTCTAATGTTTTTTTTTCCTTGGAGTAGCTAGTTTGGTAAGAATACTTGAGTTTCTGAAGGTTCTCAATCTTCTTTTTGAGTCTGCTAAACTCTGTCTCTTGCAAATTCATTTCTTCCATGGATTTAGCCAGTTCAACAGTCTTCTCCAAGGATGTCAGTGGAGTTGTCGAGGGAATTTCTGCTACAGACGTTGTGCTCACTCCTGTGAGTGGAAATGCACTCAGCGGAATGACCTCCATGGGCTTTGACTGCTCCTTTTCTTTCACTAGTTTTTCCAATTCCGCTTCCATTTCCTTCAACTGTGCATTCTGCTCCATGATGATCTTGAGCATCTCATCCTTCTCCCCTTCTATCTCCGCTATTTCTTTTGCATGTGAATCTTCTGTTGGTGGAAATTTCAATTGTTTCCTCAAAGATGCAATATTGGCATTTTTCTTTTTGAGCATCTCCTCGACTACTTTCACATTCAAGGGATCATATCTGATCTTGAGGACCAGTTCTTCCAATGTCTTAATCCTGTTATCCTTGGCAAAGGATGATATTTTTTCTAACTTCAATTGCATCTGGACATTGCTCAGAGATACCTGTAACTTGGAGGCAACAGTAGAAGCATGTGCCAATTTGGAGAAAACCATTTCTCTAGTTTTCCTGTGCAGATCCATCTGATCAGCTGGATGCACATCTTTAGTTTGAAATTTAAATGTTGCCCTCTTGTAATCGGTGATTACTTTTGGGTCTGGCACCTATGCTTACAAAAATTCCATGTCCATTCTACCCTTCTCCGTGTGGAATGCAGACAACAGTCTATGTTGTGCAGTTGATGCTTGCTTCCAGAACTGAGCATGCGTGTTGCTGGTCAACGTCTGATTTTTCTTTTTGATTAGATCATACTTCTCAAAAATACTCAATTTTGGTCTTGTTTTGCTCGACTAGTTTGCTGGTGGAGTATCTAGAGGCTTCTTGGGCAACATTGTAGTCATGATTTGTTTGTTGCTTTTACTAAGGAGTGACTAATCAACCTCCATAGTTACAGTGGATTGAATTCCCTTTTCACCAGTCGTGCCGGGTGCCTGACTGGTTTTTGGCCTCTTGGTATGTAGTTGGAAATCTTCGGACGATACTTCAGTGACGGAAGGTGAAATGTCCTACCTGGGCCTTTTCTCCTTGGGAGCCTGTGGTGTAGTCATCTGTGAGATAGTGACTGAAAGGTCCTATTGTTCTATCTCAACTAAAGTGTTTGGCTCCCATTCTGTCTAGTTGATGAACTTCTCTATCTCAGGCCTGGATGTGTGGACATATGGGATATTCTTATTCTTAACTCTCATCTCTTAAATTATTCCACAGGGGTCATAGTGCCATATGAAGCTAGCAAAAAACTTCATTTCTTTAAGCAATCTGTCTACTTCCTCCCCGACACCTCGGCTATTGCAGATGAAAGACCCAATCTTCTCTTTGATTATGAGCTACTGCTTCTTCTTTAGAGACACAAAATGTATGTCATCTGAATTGATCATTTGTGTAATGTATTCTGGGGAAAATATCCTCATAGGAAAATACTTGGGCAACTTGTATGGAGCCAATTCGCACCCATACACTCTGATCTCTATGTGGTCCTGGTACAGGTACCAGTCTCCCATTTTTACAAGATCTGAGAGGTGTATGATCCTCTGAATTTCCTCGTTTATTCTTGACCGGGGTCTACCACTAAGCATGCTCACCACAGGATGGTAGAACTGCTCGATAAATTGTTTGAAGCTGAATTTTGTAGAGTTATGTATGAGCAGCGAAGTCCACATTGTCACCACCTATGGCCTTCCATCCTTGTCAATCTTCTGCATCGAAAAAGAGAATCTGTCTGCTTAAAAGAATAGGAACATGTAAGCCAGTATTGAGGAATACCGGAGCATGCCTTCTGTGGAAAAATTTGGGAATTGCTCATGAATTTTGTCTGCTAGGAAGGCATTGTAGTTGACCTGAGTGGTGGGTTTCTCATCTGTGGAGAAGATGGAAAGAAAACCCAATATGGGTTCATCCACCCACTGATCCTAAAAATACCTGAGGAGCGCGCAGAGCGATGAGATGAACTGGTTTCCCTTCACTGAGAACAGGGATGAAGGATACGGGGGATTTGTAGTGGGGAGCTAAGCGACCTGTGGGAGAAAAAACTCAAAAATATGAGCTCTTTGGGGGAAAGATAATTTCTGATACAGTTCTGTGATAGTTTCAAGATTGAATGGTGAGACGGATTCAACTCTAGGTATCTGCATCATCTAGTCAATGGTTTCAGGTGTAATGAGGAAAATAATTTCTCCTGATGAAGAAACTATGGCTCTCTGGTCGGGAAGGTAATGAGCTTGGCATTTGAGGGTGAATTTGGGGAAATGGTGAACCTGGGGGAAAAGATAAAAGGGAAGATTTGACTCCCAGATCCCAATTTTGTTTCTCTGGTCAAGGAAAACCTCCTTGAACCATGACTGCAAGTCCATGAATTCAAACTTGCATCTAGTGTCTGTGATTAAATGGTATTTTTTGGCTAGATGGATCCTGTCGAGGTCGATAGGGGGTGGGAGGAAAGGATTTTCCTCAGCTTTTGTTCTTTTTTATTTTGGTGCCATCACTGTAAAACTACCTGCAAATCAAACAATTGTTAGTGGGGATGATGGTGGCTTGGGAAGGTTGACTGTAATGGAGAGGAAAATGGGGAAAAATTCTCTAGTGCAGTGACAGGGTAAATGATGAGGGAATGAAGGGTGAAGGCGGTTTTGAGAAAACGGATACTCGTTAGGCGTGGGAGACAGGTCAATAGGTTAACAAATAAGTTAGCCAGTAATAAATGGCCAATGGGTCATTTAGAGCATGAGATGGCAGGTGACAATGACTGAAGAATATGACTAGGTGATGTGGCGGGAGTTGGTTGGGGAGTAACCATGGTGAGAGGACTTGTAAAGGGCAAACAAGGGAAATGGACTGATAGAGTAATGAGACATGACCTCTAGGGGAAAAACGTGGAAAATGACATCACAGGGTGACAGGGTATGTCAGACCGTGGGAGGCGGTGGGAAACAAAACCAATGGATTCCTGCCATGTAGAGATAAGGGGCCCACCAGAAAACAACCCATTCCAGACCCTCCCCCTCTGTTAAAGACAGATCGGTTGGGGGGGTCTAAAAAAGACCATGAGTTGTTGATTTGTGCACCTTCTTTTCAACTGTAGGTCTGTGCGTGATATTTAACCAACATTTCGGANGGGGGGGGGGTCCGGAAAGACCTGTCAACCGTAGATCTAGGCGCCTGGTCTCCAACCATTCATCTATGCGTTGTGCTTAACTATGAGCGTGAAGGCATGTGAGCTCCGAAAAACTTAGGATAAGTGCTTATTGTGGGTTTTCCCAAGCTTTTCCATGTTTTTATCACCAAGGGGTTAGACATCAAACCTTTTAAACCTCAAAGATATGGTTCAACATTAAGCATCATGCTTGTTTTATTGAGATAAAGAAAACTACCCTATGCTCTAACCTAATTACCTATGACAATTAGTCCAAATTAAACTATTGGACTAAGAAATTACTCTATCCTGGCTTTATCTGACCAAGATTAGGCAGTTTGGTAAGATTTATTCACTAACTAACCTAAGTCACTTGGCTAAGATTAATCAGTTTAGCCAATCTTATTCAATACTCCTATCAAAATCAATTTAAAAGAACTTGGCCATGCTTGAAAGGTATGGACCAAATCATTGTTATTGCATGGGGATTTATTGAATTTCTTTTATGCCCTCTTTTACTCTTTTTCTTTTTCTTTCTCTTTTCTTTTTCTTTTTCTTTTCTTTTTCTTTTTCTTTTCTTTTCTCAAATTATTTTCAGAATGGACAATCATTTGACAAACAAAAAACACTTAAAGAGATGACATTTCAGTCACTAGTTGATCCTATAAATTATAGGGTTATAACATGCCGAAGTGTGGGATCTTCATCACATTGATCAGTGTGGACTGCGCGAGGTTCTAGGTCCATGACTGTGGGATGATATTTGAATTCTTGCCTTTGGTTCTTGTCAAGTACTTATGTAGAGCGAGCATGTTTTAAACTTTCCTGTCGCCGAGGTTGAAGTCGCTAAACTTCAACATTGCGAGCTTATCCTGGTCAACACAAACTGTGTGCACCCCTTTCGGAAGGTACGCGGTGATCAAAGCATATTCAAACTCTTAGGGTACACTGTCACGATTTATGGCATTGCTCAGAGAGGGTAGATAGGAAGGAAGGATGCTCAGAGTCAGCTTGGCGTTGGCGAGGTCATCTCTATGCTTAGTTCACTTCTCGTCTACCTTCCAAGATGGTCTGGCTCGAGCAGTGGATAGGGAGGTCGCCAGTCCTCTTGTCGATGATACTTGTACTCCTGTGGATAACCCTCACTCTGACATGATTCTCTCAGTCCTTAACTCAAGGAGAAATTTTGTTACTAATTCTTTGGTAGTGGTAAGCTCATTGGACATACGTGCTAGGGATAAAATAATCGGGATCATGATAGTCTTAGACACTGCACTAGATTGAACAGCAAGAGTGCAATGAGCACTATATGCAATTGCTAATCTGTGGGCTTCAAATTCTCAGTTGGAAAAAGTGTTCTTCGTGCATGGCGCGATGAGATGAATAGGAAATCTTGGTAATGGTTTACTTGCAATGATTATGAGCCTCATTAACTCTTGTTCTTTCCATTATGGCACGGTACAATGGTCTAGTGGTGATATATAAAAAAAAATCCAGTTGTTCAGGGCATCAGTCGAACGGATATATTAGCTACCAATGGCTATATTGCTTCGCCATGGTGAAGTGGCATATGTCATTGTTCTGATATCTTGGTGAAGCTCCAATTCTGCAAAGTTTCTTTCTACAAGGTACCCTCTGGAACCTACTATAACTTCTTGATCTTTGAATTCTTCTTACTGTTACACATTATTTTGGTCACTCTGGTGATGTCTCTATAGTGTTGTATTCAAGCTCCCACAAGGACTTCTTGCCTAAGAAAATTGATTGTTGTCTTCTTCCAAAAAACACATTTTTAAGATGAGTTCACAGGTTGCCTATGTTACAGGGTGTGAAATTACCTCATTCTCACAGGCCACCCACACTTAGGGTGCGAAATGTTCACATTCTACTCCATAGATAGGGTGCAAACCCATTTTTAAGCTTGGAAAGGAGAAGAGGTCACGAAGGTTCTAGAAGGGGATCTTCTAGAAAATGAGTTGGCATTCACATGGTTGGCATCCTACTGACTTCTCAGATTTGGTGGGATCATCCTCATCCATGTAACCATCCCTCCTTCTCCTATATATTGAAAGGTTTCTCATGGAAAAGATTAAGCAAGATTGAATGAAGAATTGGTGAAAGAATTGTGTGAAGAACCCTGCTTGGACAAAATCTTGAAGACTTTATTTGGTCTATCAAGAGGTATTGGATCTTCTTTATGCAAGTGCAAAGAAAGTGTGTGTGTTGGAACCAAGGGTCACTGAAAGGAAGCTTGTGACATAAAGGCAATCAGGTTGTATCTTCTACTTTCATTTAATATAATACAGAGGCATGTCCCTTTCCCATAAATCACTCTTATTTTATAGCATAACTCCTTGATCATATGCATAGGTTGACATTGAATATACTTTGTTATCTTCGCTTTGGTTGGTTTGTGTTGTCTTGGACCTGACTTCACAAGAGAACCACAACGAAGCAGGAACACAGAGACCTAAGGAAGCGATATAAAGGTATGTCACTCATTCTTCCTTATTAGTAGATTCAATGAATACAACTTAGGGAAAGAGTCGGGTCATGTCCTGTTTTGTTCTAGATCTAGGTGGATCTAGGGAGATCTGTTAGTGTATGCACCTAACGATTTGTTCGATAACAAAATTGGTGACTCCACTGGGGATACAACCCATTTTTGGTGGTTTTTTCTTGGCCATTTTCTCTTAACCTACCATTTTTCATTCCCATCAATCTCTGAGTCTTGAGGAGACCCTTACAGACTCCCTAGATCCAGAAGTTCTCTCAGAAGTTTTGTCTTTTTCCAAAATTTTCTTGATTATAGACCTTCTCACACTGTACCCTTCTGTAGCCTGCGAGAACCACTAAAGTTCGCACCTTGTTGTTAAGTTCAATGCGAACCTCTTGCATTCTACCTGTGTCTAGCCTGGGAGAATCCTTGATTCTCACACCGTACCCCACTGCCAGCCTGCGAACCCACTTGCAAAATTTTTAGATTAAGTCCTTTGTATCCTCGGATGCCCAAATTTTTTTGTGTGTCTAGGAAGAAATTCTCTGGCCAGTGACTGGATTTTTATTGACTTCAAATCTCGTGAATGATTAGTTTCCGGAAATCAAAATCTCTTCTTGATCATGTTTTCTCAATTTTTACCTCTTGACCTTTTTGCAACAACGGTATAGTCTCCAGTTTTGAAATCCAAGTGCTTGTTTGGTTGGGAGCCTTTGATTGGTTTAAAAGTTGAGATCAATTGTTCTTTTCAATTTCTTATTACTTGGAAAATTGTTACCCATGTTCATTTGAAGAGACTGGTCTTTTCAGTTTGTTATTTTTGTCTTCATTGAAAGATTGGTTTGGGTGTTTGTTCTGTATTTATTTTTCATTGGTTGCTTGTTTTTTCTTAGTTCCACCCCCGTTGTTTGGTTTCTAATAAAAATTAAAGACATTTTCTTTTTTAAGCAACTTTTTATTCGAAAATATTGGCATTCAAGTATTGCAAGAGAATGAATAGGGAATTTGCATTGTTCATGGTTGTTTGATATTACATTTCAAAGAAGATCATACATCGTAGTTTGTATTGTTCCAGAAAACTCCTCTTTCCCTCCTGTAAATAGGATTCATCTAACAAAAAATTTGTATCATTCATTCCTATTTATGCATTGTTGGGTCAGAGTCTCACACAACATCAGTTTCATTTCCATCTCCTTTTGGGTAACAACAGTCCTTAATAATATTATGCAATTTTAAAATTCAACTAGTAACTTTTTCTAGGGTTCTTTTACATCAACATTAGCTAGGCTAGATATTTGGAATAGGGAGTGAGTCACACTCTCCAAAGCATAAAACACACAATAGCGTCTTGTGATAAGGAGTGTCAAATTCTATTTGTAGCATTTTTTCTTGGGAATCCCTTCTCACAAAAGGGTCAAACCTGAGGTCGCATCGAGATTGACAGATTTACTCACCCTGCTTTGTTGATATCAATGTAGAGATTGAACGTATTATGGGGGTCACTTGAAGGTATACCCACAATGATGAGTGGAAGCCTCTCAAGTTGATTTTGAGCTAGATACCCTGCCCTTGCATGTGGATCAGACTGTCGCATGTTGTTTGTTTACCCAAGTTGGCCATAGAATTTCTTTCGTAAGTTTCTAACTTGATCACAATTTACCCTCCACGTTGTTCACGTAGGATGCAAGGCTTACCCCCAAAAGATCTGGAAGGTTCTCAACCCTTGCCTACCAACTCACCAGAGGGCTCTCCTCAATAGGGTGAAGTCCAAGAAGTTGCCACTCCACAAGTGGAAAGAACTAACTCTCTAGAATGGTTTTGAATTACCAATTCTCGAGAGGACTTTCGACTTCCTCCTGACTCCAGGAGACGTATTGTGTGAGTGAATTCTTCCAGAAATTTAGTTGTTCGGTCTTCTGGATCACCAACCGGACCTTTCATAGGACCTGAGGGTCAAGATCCTTTTTGGACTACTAGAATTTTTAGAAGGGATCTCTTTGTCTCAGGAGCAGGCATTGATATCACTGTCGCACCCGAGCGGCCCGAAACATCTGATCCAAACGCAGTACCTTTTACTACTGCCTATTATTTCCCTGCTATAGATGCTCCACCAGATGACCACATATTGACTATCCCTCTACAAACAGTCCACAAAACAATGGTCCCAGATACTACGAGTCCTCACACCGAGATTATTGCAGCTAGCCAAGCCCCCATTGGCACACCTCTTTCGCCTAGATTCACCCTAACACTTCCGCCTGGATATCATGCATTGAATGCTTCTATTCCTGCTCCTACATAAATCACATCTGTAACTCCTGGTGGTTCCACTCCTATGGGCACCATCTTCCTAGTTTAATTCCGACACTTCCTCCACCCCCTTTCAGAGGACCTCTTCCATCCTCTATCGGAGGAATTGATCCTAGTGGTACCATCCCGTCTTTCACACCTAATTACCAGACACTTGTTGGTGGACAATTTCAACAAGGAGGCCAAACTCAACCCCCGATTAGAGGAAAACCCCCACCGACCCCACCCTATGGAAAAAACATACCTCTATCCTTGGCCCAGTACTAGAATTATCTTATGCAACATAATCCTCAATCGACTGGGGGGCGATAGCCTCAAGCTAACTCTTTCATACCCCCTAGTATAGGCCAACCATATCCAAGCACGTCTAATCCTATTTGGGGCTCGCACACTCAACCCGATGCCCCTGTTCAAAGGTACAACCCTACGAATTACTTGCCTCCATACCAACAACCGAATCTGCCCAGATCTTCGCATTATATGCAGACTGCTTATGGTCCCACTAGTTTACCAATGGGACTCCCTCCCGAAAGTCACCAGTACCCACATGTGAATAGACAGTTACCTTTCTTATCCACCCTGGACCTCCCGGATCTGTCGAGGATTTTAAATGATTTGATCCGTCACTCTCCTCAATCGCTCACCATACTTGCCAAACTACCATCCAAAATCCCTAAATTCGATGGTAAACCGGGAGAGGACCTGAACAATCATGTAATGACTTTTTACCTTTGGTGCTCATCCAACTCCTTGATGGATGACTCTATTCGTTTACACCTTTTTCAACGAACCCTAACAGGTTCCGCCATGAAGTGGTATATCGAATTACCACGAGGCTTCTTCACTGACTTCCACACCCTCGCTATGGCTTTCCTCACCCACTACCAGTTATTGATTCTCTATGAAACGGGAACCGAGATTTTGAGTTCTTTCAAACAAACCATAGCCACTCATATCTCTGATCACATTCATGAGTGGCGATGGATACAAAGTCTCATCAAACTCAAACTTTCTGATCAGTTGTTGGCAGAATGGTTCACGAAATCATTTGTGAACGACATCACTCGTGACATCGCCATGGGTGGAGTTGTCACAGAAGAATGGGAAATCAGTCGTGCCTAATACCTAGACCTTATTTACTCATAAATGGGTACTCTTTATGACTTACTCCCTTATGCACCTTTTCCTTCTAGTTCTACTACTTCAACCACTCATGTTGCTTCTCATGCCGCTGACGATGTGTTTAGCACCTTCCATGCCCAACCTCATTCTGTCCAAACCTCTAGAAACAACCCCAAATCTATTTCTTCTAATGTTCAAAATACTCCATCTCCTAGCCCTCCCACCGGCAAGACTTCTGAGGTAAACTCTGTTCAATCTACCCCCACCAGCAAAAATAAATCCAAAAAGGGGAAGGGTAAGAACAAGGAGGATAAAAATAAACCGCAATCTGAGAAAACCAAAACACCACCTGTTGACGATAGGGATAAGCGCAAACCCTGATACCCTTGTCTTATCTGTGGTGATGATCACTACACTAAGGATTTTCCACGATGAGCCAAGGTTACTAAGTTCCTTCAAGGGACCAAGAAACCCCCCACTCCAGACATATTGTCACAACCCTTCCCCTCTCAACAACAGGACCAATTGGTCATTCATGACCAACCTTCCCCCTCCAATACATCTTATGTCTTAATGTGTACAGGTGATTCGAAGCAGAATGACATCACACTTACCACTCAAGCCAAATATTATTCTTCCTTCGAAGAGAAGTTTGATGCAATACCTCCTTCATTGGTCCAATCATCTCCCATGACTCCACCTACCAACGGTCCTCTTCATCTCGAACGACCAAGCCTAGATACAGTTCTTCTCCCTCCCCCAAAAAGTGTTGTTCAAAAATCAGCTTTCATTCCTCATGCATGTGCTACCCAGAACTACAGTATTGTCGAAGATCTGGCCCAAGCACCGTCCACGATGTCAACCCTTGAAGTCCTTTAGATTTTTCCTATACAACGGAAGGCACTATTGAAATATATTGGTGGAATCAACACCACAGATACGAATTTAATAATTTTTGACTTGGAAGATCACATTCCAAGGTCACCCCCTCAACTTGCTTTCCAAAGACAATTTATTTTCTCCAATAAAAAAAATTGTAGAATAGTTATTAATGAGGGTGCCTTGACATGTGTCATGTCTCTTACCTACTGGAAAGCCATCGACTCTTCTCCTTTGACCAAATCCCACAACATGCTCAAAGCCTTCAACGCCTCTAGTTTTAAGCCTTACGGTGTCCTCCCTTCGTTGCCTATTACGTTAGAAGGAAAAATGGTCCAAGTTGAAGTGGAGGTCTTTGACGCTCCTCTCGATTACAACCTTCTACTTGGTTGTAGCTGGATTGATTCCTTGCATGTAGTTGTGTCGACTATTTTCCATGTCGTGCGTTTCCCACATCAAGGAAAAGTAGTTACCATCGACCAATTGGCCTTCTTTCACTCTGATGCATCTACCGGAAATGTACCGT
>ML785652.1:56586-76045 GCA_009831015.1 Picea engelmannii | reverse complement strand
GTCGATGTGAGTCTTCTTAAAGATTCCTTTTTAATGGGTACTTTCCCCATCCCACCACCAGATGTTCCAAATTCTTCTGTCGCCTCGATCAACATGATCTCCACCTCTATTCATGAAACCCCTGTGTCTTACAACCCATGGATGGTACCCAACCCCGACGATCATCTTCGTTATGGAAACAAAATTCCTTTGAGTCCAGTCGAATCTGCTTATCAAGCGATTCAATCGACAACCCTTTCTACCCCCTCTCTTGGTGATTTACCTCCAGATCCATTCTGCATCATTTTTCCCACAGACGAGATGATTATGTCTGTTATGTCCATGGAAGACACCCTTTGGGATGATGGACATAATCGTTCCATCCTCTTCCTGGAACAACACACCATCGAGGGTTACCAACGGATCTCAACCCCGTCGACCGTTGTCGTCATTTCTACCATTCCCGAGTCTATACATGATATGTTCTATGAAGGGAACTTAAGTAATATCTCACCCACCATCCCCCTTGACATATCCATAAAACCTGGAATTGTCGAAAATGTGCATATCAGAGCTTCGTGTTCCCATGATGAAGTTGTCACCTACAAGTCTCTTTTCAAATAATTTTGTGACATATTTGCCTAGATCTATGAAGAAATATCAGGTATTGACCTTGACATTGTGATACATGAGATTAAGAGATACCCAGACGCTAAACCCATCTGGAAATGACTTTGTCCGGTCCACCAACGTAAAGCGGCCGCTATCAAGCTTGAAGTTGAGAAACTTCTCAAAGTTGGCTTTATTTACCCTATGGCTCTAACTGACTGGGTTTCTAATCTTGTCTTGATCGACAAGAAACAAGGCACAATCCATGTGTGCGTTGATTATAGAGACATTAACAAAGCTTGTCCTAAAGACAACTTTCCTACCCCCTTCATTAACCAGATCGTTGACGATTGTGCCGTAAGTGAAATCTTCTCTCTGATGGATGGTTTCTCCAGATATAATCAAATCAATATCGTTCCCGCGGACCAACACAAGACCACTTTTATTTTTCCTTGGGGCACTTTCGCCTATCGGAAACTTCCATTCGGTTTAAAGAATGTCAGCACAACTTTTCAGCGTGCTATGTCTTACACCTTCTATGATATAAAGCATATTGTGCAACCATATCTTGATGACTTACCCGGTCATTCCATGCGCCGTGTAGATCATCCAATACACCTCCACACCATTTTCCTTCGATGCCAGTTTTACCATATACGCTTGAATCCCCACAAATGTGTTTTATGTGTAGAATCTAGCCGACTTATAGGATTTATTGTTTCACGTCAAGGGATCAAGGTAGATCCTTTGAAGGTCGAGGTGATTCTCAATCTCCCTCCTCCTTCCTCACTTCACCAGTTACAAAGTTTACAAGGGAAGGCAAGCTTTCTCCGTCATTTCATCCCAAACTATGTTGAGCTAACTCTTGGATTTACGTGACTACTCAAGAAAGGTTCTGAGTTCATATGGGATACCACTCCCCAAAAATCTTTTGAATCTTTGAAACTGTCTTTGACACGTATCCCACTACTCTTCCTACCTGATTACAGTCAGGATTATTTCCTTTACCTCGCAGACTCGGACTATACCATCGCTATGGTTCTCATCTAGGAGGATGATTCTCATGACCAACATGTCATTTATTACTTGAGTCAGAGGTTCATGACTACCGAAACCAAGTATTTACATGTTGAAAAACTGGCCTTGGAAGCCGTCCAAGCTGTTCAATGTTTCTGGCACTATATCCTCTCTCACAAGACTATGGTAATTTCTAACTGCAACCCTGTGCATCACTTTCTTACATGCCAATTGCTAGGGGGAAAATACTCCAAATGGATCGTAATACTCTAGGAGTTTGACCTAGAATTTGAACACGCTAAGTCCAAGAAATCCTTGGTGTTTTTCGAGTTGATATGTGACCTTCCCTGATCTGAGACGGAAAATGTAGCAACCGATTCATTACCCGATGAATCCCTTTTCCTGATTAATTTCGATGACCTTTGGTACGGAGATATCATCATATATCTCCAGAACCATACTTTAAGGCCCACTTTGTCCAGCATTGACCGCCCTCAAATACGCTACCAAGCCCGTCAGTATATTATCCTCAGTGATACTCTTTATTGTTGTGGGATTGACTCCATTTTTCGATGTTGCCTCAGATTTGACGAAGCCAAGAAAGCCCTAAATGACTACCATTCTAGAGCCTATGGTGGTCACATGTCTGGGTATGCTACTTCCTAGAACATCTTACGAGTAGGGTATTTTTGGCCTTCTTTATTCAATGATTGTATAATTGTCGTCCAAAAATGCCACACTTGCCAAACATACAACAATAAAATACGATCACATCCTGCTCCTCTACACCCTGTGGTCTCTGTTGCTCCTTTTGCAAAATAGGGTATCGATTTCATGACATGTCACCCTCACTCATCCAGGGGGCATGGATACATTATTGTAGCCATAGATTATTTTACGAAATAGGCTGAGGCGATGAAAACATTCGACAATACCAGAAGGACTACAACATTATTTATATTCAATCACACCTTTGCTCATTTTGGTGTTCCTCAGTCTATCGTTACTGATCACGGTAGCCACTTTAGAAACTTCATGATGTTTGAACTCACTGAAAATTTGGGTCTTCGCCATGAAAACTCAACACCCTATTACCCACAAGCCAACAGCCAAGTTGAAGCAATAAAAAAGGTCCTCATTTCCATGCTTCGACGAATGATAGGGATTCACAAAATGAGTTGGAACACGATGTTGTTTTCAACATTGTGGGCTTACCAGACATCCATTAAGTCTACTTCTGGGTTTACACCATTCCAGTTAGTCTATGGTATAGAATCCATCTTTTCGATTGAATGTGAGATACCCTCCCTAAAACTAGCCTTCAAACTTCTCCCAAACACTTCTGCCAAAGAAGAACGTCTGTTGTATCTCATGCAATTAGACGAAACCCGTCACGATGCCACCCTAGTTATAGAAGCCCAGAAAAAACGCATAAAATCCCAATACGAAAAACATGTCAGGCCACGTGTTTTCTCTGAAGGTGATCTGGTTCTCCTTTACGAACAAGATCGGGATATGCTAGGAGCCGAAAAATTTGAAGCTATGTGGTGAGGTCCTTATATCGTCAGATGAGTTTTGGAGAAAGGAGCTTACGAGTTGGTGGACTACGATGGTATCCCTTTGAGTGAACCCAGAAATGGGTTGTACTTTAAGAAGTACTATGCCTAAGATCATATGTGCATGAGTGCTTATATTTTATTGTATCATACTTTTTGTGTGTTACTGTAGTATGATTTTTCATTATTTGGTCTCTGCCCTCGACCGCTTATGTTACGTTGTGTTTGGTTTCTAGATGTCAGAGTCTTCGCTACCCCACATTGGCTTCGTCGATGGTGCTAGCCATAGTACTCAGAACCTTGCTTCTGCTGCATGGGCAATTTACGCACCTACAAATGAACTTATCAGTCTATGAGATGTGTGTCTTGGTCATGTGACCAATAATATTGCAGAATATAGTGACCTCGTCGAATTGTTGATTGATGTTATTTCTCTTAGTATTCGCCACCTAGTTATACGACTCGATTTGTAGCTAGTAGTACTACAGCTAAGTAATGTCTATGATATTCGAAGTCCTACTTTACTACGGTTATATTTACGAATTCGCCCCTTGGAATGTTATTTTGATTATATTGAGTATCAACACATTCCTAGATGTCTAAATACATTGACTGATGCATTAGCTAACTATGTGTTAGACAGACATTTGGGTCATTTATAAACCAATCACACATCACATGTATCACACAACACAAAATAAGCCGGTAGAAGGCGTATATATGTATATAACGATCAAAAGGTTTTACAAAAAGTTTATGTCCAAGGACCAAAATATCAAAATACGAAGCCCATAGCTTCTACAAAATAGTGTCACGGATGATGCTCACGATAACACACAACTGCTCGAGCTACCCTACAAAGCAGTCGACTGATAGACTCGGACATGCGCACAGTATGGCGCTGGTAACATCTAGGGATATCCCCAATAGCACTATCCAGGATGTTCGCGGTCAACCCCTTCAAGTTTTGCTCCACTGCCTCATAGTCTTTGGCATCCCATCTCACCACTGGAGCCACCTCTCCTCATTGTTGAATAGGATATGTTCTTGGAGGTCGATATGGCCCCACATCTATGTCATCAAAAAGAGATTTTTTGATTAGTTTTTGGACAAACATAAAAACATTTCATATGATAAAACTTGAAAAAACATTTAAAAAGAAAAAAATGTGTACTTCTTACCTAAATCACCCCACTGAGCATCCTCAGGCAGGGCCAAATCCGGATCCCCTCGAAAATCCAAACCAACGTATGTGTAGTCGTCAATCATCAACATCTGGGGCCTTAACCAGTCAAAAAATGAATCATTGTACTTGATTATAGGCCTAGCTACGTCTCGAGCCATGAGGTTGCACCACCTCAACATCCTCAGATATTGTGGGGACGGTAAACCCCAATCAACCTGTAGTCATAGCAGTGGGACCCTCTCGAGGAAGAATGACACCAAAAGTGATACGTACCCAAACTGCTTCTAGTCACTCTTTCGGCACTTCGTCAATTGTCTTTTCATACTGTGGAGAACTGCATCCGACCAGTTGAAGACCCGAGGCTCTGTACACTCTATGGAATATTCGAAGTAGCTATGCAGAGCCATGTGTGGAGCCGTGCTACCAACCATTCCTCTCATAGTGAACAAGATGGTCCACAGGGTCAAATATTGGACCCCCCAAATAGAAACCTTACCCTTGCTTCTTTCTGCCTCAGGAACACAATACTGGCAACAATACTCACCCATAGGGAGTCTGCCGCCTTGGCCACCGGTCAAGCTAGTGTGGTATCCATGCCGTGACAACCCTGTTAGAAAATAGATATCCTCGATATCTAGGGTCAGCATATGGACTCCCACGCGAAATAACTGTTGGTCCACATCCCACATGTGGACCAGGTATTCCAACAATCTGAGTTTGGATCTCATGCCCGGAATCCTGAAGAATTTCAATAGCCCACAGTCCCAGAGGGCAACGACTGTACCCGGTTCATTCCCGACAATGGAATCATCCTCCTCATGTTCTCTTTCTCACCACTCCAGCATTGTGATGGTCAAACACCTGCACAAGATCCATGAGAGAAGAGTCAGCAACTTGTTTCAAACTTTTGCATAGCTTTTATTGAGAAAAATTTAACTTTAAAATCCATGTTTCGGCCCTCGCAGGTGAGCCTTTGTCACAATGCGAGATTCTCGCAACTCCCACATGGCTCGCCTGTGAGAATTCTTGAGCGCATGGTCAACCTTAAAAATGGACTTAAAAACTCAAAAAAATGCAAATAAACACCAAAACTAAACCATGGAAAAGTTGAAGGATTAAGAGCTTACCTCGTTGGCTGAAACGGTTCGCCAAATGATCGCTTGTGCCTCTTGCAATCGAGCAAAGAAATTTGGGGGAAAATGAGGTGTGTTGGGCAATTTTTTGGCAAAATCACAATGAAATAGTAAAAAGTCCTTTTTACCCATATTTATTCACTTTTTACTATTTTTTATTGATTTTTTATATTATTTTTTGTTTTTCTTATAAAACCTAATGCCCTAATAGCCTTGTGAGTATGGTTTTCCGTAGATATGGTAACTTTGAAGTCCAAACGAGGGGGTATGGGTATTTTTTCTTTTTGTCGCATGTACAATTACTTTTTTAGGATGTTTGTAGGAAAAACCTCGAGCTCAGTCTTCGTTCGTTCTCACGCTCGAAAATATATGAGAACGTAACCGAGTATAATTTTTCTCATCTTTTCATACTCATTATGGTAACATGAAAACAACGAACCTAAGGGAGTATCCTTTAAGCTCTTTTCACGCTCCATAAAAACAAAAATATTATCGAGTGATCTTGTTCTCTTCGTGCTCGTTAAAGTATTTGAAGAAAACTTTCTACGGGCAATAGTTTATCACTTTTTCAGTCTCGTCGAACTTATTTACAAAAAATTAACTAGGAGAGTTATCTTTAATTGTTTTTCAGAATCTCAAAACATGAAAAACTCTCGAGTTTTCTATCCTTGGACTCGTTAAACAAACATCAAAAGACCCGCAATGGGACCGAACCACTCCTTCCTAGGGTTAGTTAAATATACTCTGAGGGACTCATCCAAAGGATGAGCTTACATCAACAAGCATATGTTGTCCTCCTCAAGCTTGCGTAAAAATAAAGAGGTACTCGCCAGAAACGGTGGGGAAAATTTTGGGAAAGGGATGTGTTTTCGTATTCATATTAATGGCAGTAAGCGTCGCTCTTGAACATGACACCCCCTATTCGTCATTTGAATCCGAGTTGGGAAATCCATTTGTCTCTCATTCAACTTGCTACAAGGTCATATCTTGGGTCGTCTTTGAGTCAGTGCTGCCAAGTCCTTGGTCGCGTCGTTCATATGTTCAAAAGAAGTTCACATGAGCCCTCTATTGAGTCATCCATCTGCAGTTTTCCATTCTTACTATGTCGGCCTTCCCTATGTTCGTTTTGACTCGTATTCATACTTTGTCTCATCCTCAAAATCTGTTACTTATTTCGTGTCATTGATGGGGGATACATCAAGGCCCTCTTGTGATAAGTCATGTTCCATCGACTCCAACTCATTATCTGGAAATGAGACTTAGAAATCATTTAGTACCTTGGAACCTACATGCCTTAATGGCAGGTCTCCTCTCTTTCGACAGAGGTTTCACATCATTGATCCCTGATCGAGAGATTCCATCGAGTGCTTGACTTCAGCTCATTCATTCGCATTCATTTGGATTATAATTCGGTACCTTGGGATTCATTGACATCAATGGTGATTTCCCTCACACTTGTTAACGGTTTTCATCAATGACCGGTAATCAAGTGGTTTCTACCATGTTCGACTTCAGCACATGTAATCGCATGGATAGATTTGTACTTTCAGGTGACGAGATTGAAGACCCTGGGACTCATCTTTTTGATCCAGGCTTCTATGGAGTATGTATGAATTGTGTCAGCGCATAGATCCAGTTTGTATGTCACATGGCTATGTCATCTTAATTCAAGTCTTATCACATAGATCCACAGTGTATTCCTGGTGGTTATGTAGCATTTTGACGGCATGGATCCACGGTGTATGATTGGTGGCCATGACTTACATTTATGATTCCATTCATTTGTGATCTGAGCATGGGAATGCCTACCTCAGAACTAGTATTATATTCTGCAGATGCTTGGTTATTTATAGGTTTCTGATTAGGTGCGCTCCTGGTTTCTGACACACACACACGTAGTTTACAAAGTATTTCGGTTGTCACATATTCCAGCCTCATGCTTTGGGGGGAATTTTGTTACACATTATTTTGTTCACTCTTGTGATGTATCTACAGTGTTGTATTTAGGCTCCCACAAGGAATTCTTGCCTAAGAAAAGATATTGCCTTATTCTTCCAAAAAACACATTTTTAAGATGAGTTTGTAGGCTACCTATGTTACAGGGTGCGAAAATCACTCATTCTCGCAGTCCAACCACACTTAGGGTGTGAATTGTTTGCAGTATTCTCCATAGATAGGGTGCAACCCATTTTTAATCTTGGAAAGGAGAAGAGGTCATGAAGGTTCTAGAAGGGGGTCTTCTAGAAAATGAGTTGGCATTCACATGGTTGGCATCCTACTGACTTCTCAGATTTGGTGGGATCATCCTCATCCATGTAACCATCCCTCCTTCTCCTATATATTGAAAGTTTTCTCATGGAAAAGGTTAAGAAATATTGAATGAAGAATTGGTGAAAGAATTGTGTGAAGAACCCTTCTTGGACAGAAGCTTGAAGACTCTATTCGGTCTATCAAGAGGTATTGGATCTTCTTCATGCAAGTGTAGAGAAAGTGTGTGTGTTGGAACCAAGGGTCATTGAAAGGAAGCTTACGACATCAAGGCGATTAGTTTGTATCTTCTACTTTCATTTAATATAATACAGTGTCAAGTCCCTTTCCCGTAAAATCACTCTTATTTTATAGCATAACTCCTTGATCATGTGCATAGGTTGACATGGAATATACTTTGCTATCTTCACTTTGGTTAGTTTGTGTTGTCTTGGACCTGACTTCACAAGAGCACCAGAGAAAAGAAGGAACAACAGTGACCTAAGGAAGTGATATAAAGGTATGTCACTCATTCCTTCTTATTAGTATATTCAATGACTACAACTTAGGGAAAGAGTCATGTCCTGTGTTGTTTTGTTCTAGATCTAGGTGGATCTAGGGAGATCTGTTAGTATCCGCACCTACCAATTTGTCCGATAACACTTACTTAGATTCCTAGCCATCTTCCCCATGAGATTCTTCTCGATGGTTCTTTTCCTATTCTGATTCTTATTTTCCTTGGACATAGGCACTTCACGCTGATGAGATTCTCTCCTAGGATTTAGGTGTATCACTTCTTCTTTATCTGGGGTAGAAATTTCATCCTTCTGTATGTCTTTCGATGTTCTTATAGCTTTGACATCTGGGCTTCTAGTGACAGATAGCTTCGATCTGTTCTCCTATTCTTCAATTAATTGTGTGATATTTCGGGTCATCAAAATCCTTTAACTCTTGTCTCTTATGTTCTAAGACTTCTTCTTCTTCCTTCTTTCTAGCTTGATCTCTATCAATCCAACGTTTTCCTAGTAACATGGTAAACAAGGTATTGTCTTCAATGAATTTAATAATCTCAAAATATTCCTCTATCGAAGTTCCATTGACTGTCATAGGTATCTGAGTGAGTTTTCCACATAACATCATCAAATTTCCTCTGAATATTCCTATTCCTCCTAAGGAAGGGATCATAGCAGGCTTCCCTATAGCTTCCCAAGTTCTTTCTGGAAAAATATTTACTTTTGTCTCTTCATCAAGGACACAGTCAATGTCGAAGTCCCATATTCTTTCGTCAATGCATTCTTTTTCTTTGAAAATATCTGATAATCTCACATGTCAGTGGTCCTTCATGGTCTCTTTCATTTGTATCAATACTTTCTTTGATTCTTGATAGGGTTCTGTCATAATCTGAGTCTCTGGATTGGCCTTAGGTTTTTCCTAATTCAGATTCATTCCTTCAAGCCTAGCGATCATTCTAGGGTAGTCCAATATGTCATGGTCCATAGCTTTGCAACAAAGACAACTAGATCATCTTCCAGGGCATTCCTTAGCAAGATGTCCAAGTCTTCTGCAACTGTAATAGAGGGTCACTCCTCTATTTCTTTTAAATGATCCCCAAATTCTTCTGTATTGTGCACTAGGATCATAGGAGTTAGCAACAAATTATTTCTAGGATCCTGCATCCATTTGTTAGTCCAGACATTCTTTCTATGCATAAGTATAACATATCTATCATTATTCTTTTTAGATCTACTCATATCAAGCCTTCTTTCATCTATCAGTGCCCTAGTTTTCAAACTAGGATGGATTCTATTAAACATACCTAGATCCATACTTTAGAAACAAAAAATTTCACTTATCTTACTTCTACAGAGCACAAAGCCTCCAGATCTAAAACTTTTAACTATTCTTACCTTTATCAAAGCACAGAGCTTATAGACCTTACCTCTTTTAGTCAAGAATTCCCACTTTTACCTTTCTTAGAGCACAAAGCATTCAGATCTTGTTTCTTTTCTTCAGATCCAACCTCTCTTCCTTTGATCGGGTCTCTTTCTTTCAGATCGGGCCTCTTTCTTTCAGATCGAGCCTCTCTCTTTCAGCACAGAGCTTTATAAGTCAGGTAGAATATTGCACACTAGGCCACAGGTCTTCACACAAGACTTTCAGGTCAACCTTTTTGTACAAAGCTTCTTCTTCTTAGTTCCCAGCAATCACAGTTTCAGGTCCCGGAAACGGAACCATTTGTTGGCACAGGTGCATACCCGGGGTTCAATGCTACAACAGCGCACCAATAAAACCCTAACTACCAGCCCTTTTGGCAACACCTACGAAGCATATGAAGTCTCACTCAAGGTAGAGGCAAGGGTGGTTGCAGGACTCAAGTGACTGCAACCTTAGTTGGGACACAGATCTGTGATTATAACTCTTAATATAGAACTTAGCACTGTTGGTTCTTTATTATGCAATCAATAACAATTTCGTTGGTATAACAGAGCTTTGTATCATTCGCTATGAACTAGAATACTCAAGCACTTATCATCAACAGGTTATTTAGATCTAACAGATAAAGCACTTAGTATATCCACATGGATCATATCTAACATTCTACACACCATAAGAACTGACCATAAGCCTATATATCAGATCTATCTACTCATCTCAAAGAACTTAGCAAATAATCACATCAATGCATCAGAACAAGGCACAAAGAAGAAAAAATTATATTTACGTGGTTCACCCCCACCCTGGGGCTACGTCCAACAACTCTTCTTTATTATCGTCGTTCAATCGGTTACAAGCACAGAGCCTTTAGAAACCCTTACTCCACACAGGACAGAAGATTTGTGCAACTCGCTAGATCCTTCTTCCTTGCCTTACAACACAAAGCCTTCTATAGCTTCACACAGGGACTTGCACTAAGTTTTTCAAGTCTATACAAAATGCACAAAACCTTTGATCACATAGATCCCATCTAGCACTTAGCCTATATCACATAGATAGAATATTTGACTACTAATTTCTTGCCTATCCTTCTATTTATACATACAAAAGCGGCCTAAGAATGGTTAAACCCATGGGCCAACATCCCTTTCCCATTACATATTCCCAAAACCAAAAAAGAAACCCAAAAGTGGGCCAAGATTCTGCAATCTCTTCTTCGTCTGGAGCTCCATTTTCGACAGGTTGTCGAAGTCCCAAAAACGGTCAAGCATGACCAAGATTATCCCAAAACTTGGTCAAGGGCCAACACTTCTTCAAGATCAATTGAATTGATGATGATATCATATCCAGGCATGAGCGATAGCATATACATTTTATGCATTGCAACATCCTTATTCTTGTAAAATAGGTAAGGGAAGTTTGGGTCGGTCGATGCAGATTGCATCTATATTAAAGCACTAAGAACATTAGCATATTAAATCACATCAACACATTGCACAAATTAGAGCAACACATCATATATGTGTTTCACCCCCCTAGGGATACATCCACCAACTTCTTCTTCTTTCTATTATCTTTCGTTAATCAATTACATGCACAGAGCCTCAAAAACCCCACTCTGCATAGGACAGGAGATATGTGCACACCTCGCCAGATCCTCATTCCCCGAGATAGGATACAACACTAACTCTTATACATTCACTTTCACTCAACTCTGCAAGCTTCACACAGTATGCACAGAGCACTTCCAATCCTTTGATCACATAGATCAATCACTAGCACTTAGCACATTGGCCTAACATCACATAGATTCCCCTCCTTACATTGCCTATACATATATTTATACTTTACAAAATAGACCTAAACAAGGGTAAACCCATGGGCCAACATCCCATACCCATTACATAATCCCAAACCCCAAAAATGACCCAAAAAGGGGGTGAGATCCCGCGAGCTCTGCTTCATCTTGCGCTCATCCTTTGGCAGGCTGTCGAAGTCCCAAAATAGTTAAAACTTGAACAAAGATCTCCTAAAACTTGGTCAAGGGCCAACAGGCCCCCAACACTCACCTGTGACTTGTCTCGAGTCACTCTGATCTGGGTAGTTATGCTTTGAAATCCTTGAGCTTCTTCAACTTGTTGTTGTGCCATGGCCTCTTGTTCAGCAAACTCTTGGATGAATGCCTCGTTCATGTGAAAAAATGGCCCCGAAAATGGAACCATTTGTTGGCACAGGAGCAGACCCAAGGTTTAGCTCCAAGAGTGCACCAACAAACCCTAACTATTGGCCCTTACGGAAACACATGTGAAGCAGATGCAGTCTCACCCGAAGTAGCTATGGGGGGGTTGTAGGATAGAGATATCTACAACCAAGGGGATATCAAGTGGATCCAATACAAAATCAATATGGTATTCATATATCAATTACTAGTTCAGATCTACTCTGCAGAACTATCTATCAGATCTAACACAGTAATGAAATAACAGTACACTAAATTACAAAGAATAGAGCATCAATCACACACAACACAAAATATACATGGTTCAGCCTCTCTCTAGGGCTACATCCATAGAATTGTGCTTTATAATATATTAAGATGAAGCATACAGTTCTCGTATGCACTCTTAGCTAGAAGTTATTCTTTCTTCTTCTCTCTATCTCTCTCCTTCCTGCACACCCAGTTGCAGGACTTGATCTCCACACCCATTTGAAGATCTTACAATACCATAAGGCTCTTACACTTAACACTTCTCTCTCACACATAATAATCACTCATGACAATAAAAAAACTAGAACGAACCCTCTCCCCTCATCTAGGTTCTTATTTATACATTACAATCACTCACAAACAGCCTTAGGCTGAAACCTAGGTGTCAAAACCCTAGATACCAAAACCCTAGGTCAACTTGTCTCACGTTTTCAGGGCTTCACCAGCCTATCTTTCCTTCCTTTTCATGCAGTGTTCCAAAGCATCCAATGGTGGATTTTTCCTCTTATTGAGTTGTCCATGATCTGTCTTTCTTGTTGATCTGTCATCCTCGATCTCCTCATCCAATGGCTTGCTTCCTTTTACTTCACTCCATCTTTTCTACTCTTTTGCTCACTTCGACCCAGTAACAGTCACTGTGTCTTCCGCAAAGTTCACATTTCATCTTTTCTTCCTTGATCTTTGCTTGCTTCCATAACCAAGGGACAACAGGCCCCCAACACTCACCTATGAATCATCCTGAGGCACATCAGATCTGATCCTTCTTCTTTGCTTCATCTTCAGACTGCACAGGGAATCTTGTGCTTCCAGATCTAGTCCTCCCTTCCTCCCTTGTGTAGACTATATTTTCTATGTATGGTACCTAGTTTCAACTGCACCTAGTACCTAGACCCTTATCCTCGTGCTTTTATTGAGAGCTGTCAGGAAGTTGGTTGTCATAATATAACTTCATTCAGCTCCCATTCACCAAACCTTCCTTCCATTCTCCATTCAAATTATTCAACTGCGCATCTCCTCCTTCTGTAACATAGGCAACCTCATATGGACCAAGCCAATGCGTTTTGAACTTTCCTCGATGCTTCATGAATTTACTATCATATACCAATACTAGATTGCCTTGTTTAAATACCTTCTTCTTGATGTTTCTGTCGTGGTAGTCCTTCTCTCTTTCTTTCTGGACCTATTGATGAAATCCTGCAACAAATTGTCTTCCTCCAGTTTGACCAATTCTGCAAGCCTTTCTCAAACAACGTCAGTGTTGTCCATATCTGTAAAGGAAGCAATTCTTAATATTGGTACCAAATACTCCATTAGGACAACGAATTCAAGACCATACACCAATTTAAAGGGGGTTTGCATTATTAGCTTCTTGCAAGTAGTTCTATAGGCCCATAATATTGTCGGTACTCTTAAATCCCAGTCGTCTCTGTTGACACTGTAAATCTTCGTTATCGTTTTCTCCAAGATCTTGTTGAATGCTTCAACTGTCCCATTTTCTTGTGGATGGTAAGGTGTGCTCTTCTGATGATGAACTGTAAATTCCTTGGTCAAGGCTTCAATTGTTTTATTAATGAAATGTGTGCCTTGATCTCTCAAAAGGGTCTTTGGGAATCCAAACCTGGTTATGATTTCATCAAATATGAAGTGCGCAGCTGTAGTGGCACTACAATCCTTAACTACTCTTGCTTCAGCCCATCTGGTCAAGTACTATGTCGCAATAATTATGTATCTTTCTCTTGTGTTCTTCCCTGGTGGGTTAATAGGTCCCATGAAGTCAATGGCCCATTTCTCAAATGCTTGTAGGGTCAACTGTGGTGCTAATGAAATTTCATCTCTTCTGGACGGTTTCCCAACTCTTTGGCATACATCACAGGCTCCGTAATAGTCCTTAGCAACTTTGTGTAAGGTAGGCCACCAAAGGCCAACTCAAAGAACCTTCTGCGCAGTGGTTTTCCCTGCATAGTGTCCACCTACAGTGCCTTCATGATCTTCGGTGAGGATTAATGGTATTTCCACCTCCATAACACATATCCACGATATCTCATTAGGTCCCATCTTGTATAGTTGTCCCACTATAAGAGAAAAGTCTACAGGGCACACTACTAGATGTTTCTTCTGGGTGATTTCATATTCACTCGGTCCCATTCATGTTGACAAGAATTGGACTATCTCTGTGAAGTGGTCATCAATCCTTCTAATGGCTAGCAGCTATGAATCTGGCAGTGTGTCCTCCAAACTAGTCGGCTCTTCTACGTGTTCCAACCTTGACAAGTGGTCATGACCATTGTTCATTCTTTCTGGCTTAACTAATATCTCAAAATCATATTCCTGGTGTTATCACTCCAAGAAACCCTTTGTGGTTGCAGACCAAAGGTGCTTGGTAACTTAAGAATAATGGTTTTTATGTATTTGGGACAATGGGGTCTTCAATGGTTTGTATAAGAAACAACTCATCACACATTCAAAGATAAAGTGCTTTCAGTAAACAATAACYAGATCCAATAATTGAAATAGAGTATGGAGAAAACTATTCTCGATTTGCCAATACTAGTGAAAGTAGGGCCTAATACAAGATAGCAAGGAATCCTCTAATTTCAAGCCTATGAGTTCAACAAAGAGGTAACAGTCTTTATGAACTAAAATAAACTGAAATTAAAGTACAGAGAATGAAATATGAGCAATTCTAGTATTGGAAACGAAAGGAAACTCCACTTTATTTATGCAAAAAGAGTCTATACATTAGCATGAAAATGTTTCCCAGTTTGAACCCTTGTTTCATATCAAAAACAAGAAATTATAGCCTCTTACAAACAGTTATACAGATCCTAAAAACATGGATCTGTATTTAATAAAGACAACTCAATTCTATCTAAACAACTTGAAAATAAAGTCTTTAACAACTAAACTTAATAGTCGAACTGTCTTCAATCTCCAAAATCGCCATCTGCATCCTTCAGCTCCTGGTATCTGCATGTGGTGAAAAATAGCAGGACACCTGTCTTTGACTGTTGGATTTCCCAACGTTTATGGTCGATTTTTGAGGAAATGGTTTTGCATGTGTTACCAAAATTCTCTCGGATCCCTGATGTTGAACCTTTTGCATGCGATCTAATAGCTCACTGATACACTAGAGCCCCTTCAAAGCCCGTTTGGAATGAACTGTCCTGTCCTTGGCTTCAAAGATTAGTTTTCCAGCTTTCAACAGTGCACTCCTTTAATTTTTCGCGAGTTAGTTGTTGAAAGCCATCACTTTCCACAACTAACGGGTTATAAAATAATAGCTTTGCGCTAGGGAAAGTCCCGATTATGCTCAAAATGAGTTTTCACCCCCAAAATTTGATTTCAAACAAAAATCAGTGAGTATCCGATTTCTCACCTTGCATATTAACGACGACTTGAGCGAGTACCTTCAGATCTGGATGGGGTTTTTGGCTTAGTTTTTGTTTTAACCTCCTTATCTGCCTTTTGAGGCGTTTGGCAAGCCACCACAAGATGTTGTAGTCTTTGGTGAGTTTTTTCTTCCTCTTCTTCTCTCTAACACTTTCCTTAGCCAATCTTTCAAACGCAACATTGGTCTTGGCGAAGTTATCAAATAACCTCTTATACCTTTCTTTAATCACCCGCTCCAAGACCTCTTGCTGGGAAATTACCTCCTTGAGATGCTTGATCTTCTGAGACTTCTTTGATTTGGAGTTTTTTGATGATTCTCCCTATTCTGTCTGATTGAAGGTTTCATAGTTTTGTGCACACTCAGTTGACTGCTCAAGACTCTTGGTGACAGGGCATTGTTCTTGCTGCTCTGATTCTGAATCTGAATAGGGAAAGTTTAATATATTCTTCCCTGTACTCTGCTCTGTAGGATGCTCTGTATTCTGCTCTATGGTCTACTCTATGGTCTGCTCAAAGTTTAACTTTCTCTTCAACCTGTGAGGCTTCACTCCAGATATTCTGTCTTCTAGAGGCCATGGCAGGGTCCTTCTTTTTCTTGAACTACTTTGAGGAGAGGATTGTTTCTTTGAACTCTTCACCTATTCATTTGCAATCTGGTTCTGTGTTTCAAATCTTTCCCAGAATAGGAAATGTTCCCATCTCCTTCCCTGTTGTTTCAATTCCTCTAGGATAATCAATTTTATGAGGCCGAAGTGACACAGAGTAGTTTTCATGCTCAAGGGTTGAGCTCTAATCTTCTTGCAAACCTTAGTCAAACTTTTATGTAGGAAATAAGGCAAATTAAGAGGGGTCTTGCCTGTGAAATGATCAAGTAGTTTGAAGTGGTACATCATTAGTTTATCATATCTTCCTTCCGAGGTGATGTAAAATTGGATACCTTTGAACAATTCCTGCCATTTTTTGTCTAGATAAGAAACTAGCATACCTTTTTTCCATGCTTTGTGCTTGTATCCCTCTTTCAAATAAACTCTGAAATCCAAATTTTTGGGAGCCATGGTTTTAAACCAACTCTGATCGGTTCTTGGTAAACTTGTAGTTGTGGCAATGATAGCCTCATCCACTCTAATTTCCATGGACTCGACGCGAGCTTTATTTCCATCGAAAGTCTTGGCAAAGGCTTCTGTTGTAGCATGGTGGCAACCAACTTGCAACCTTTCAATGAATTCAATACACGCTGCATTTGAAAAATGCTTCTGGACTTCGGGATGTGTTTGTAAAAAGGACAGGTTATCTAGCTCTCTATTGAGTAGAGCACCACTGCGTTTTCTCACCATTTTGTAGCTCAAAAATACTGATAATTTGTAACCCCTGCAACTGCTAGTCGAGCTGAGGTTTTGCTGAAAGCAGTTCGGGCTTCGGCTCTGTTTTGAAACAAATGAAACTTCAATAGACTTCCAGAAATGATTTTTGATATGGGAACCACTATTCGATTTGATGTTGTCAAGCCGGCGGTACCTCCTCTGTACCTGCACCACCGAACTCGAACTTGCCATCCCGGATGCCATGAGTGTTGAGCGTGAGTTTCTGAGCCGAATTCACATCACAATCCTATTCTGGCGTGAAAAATTGAGTTTCCATCATTACCCACTCTCATCAGCGCATGATTTGGATTTGCCTGACGTGGGATGATCATATCATCATTACCTTCAGACATGGATATCACGCACGTGATTCCCGCTTTCTTCAACAACGGCCCATGGAAAACGCCTCTGTCAGCTGTTCATACTTGCCACTTACGCTAGCGCACGACCCTGTGGAAAACCCCTGTTAACTGCGGAAAGTATGCACTTTCAACAACGCACCACTTTGTAAAAAGCACTCCTTAGCTGCGGAAAGTATGCACTTTCAACAGTGCACGACCCGCGAAACTGATTCTTGCACATTTTGAAATTCACCACTTTCAACAACACAAAGACTTGTAAAAAGCACTCCTTAGCTGCTGAAAGTCGCCACTTTCCACAGCGCACACTCAACTTTTGGACACACGTTAGCTGTGGAAAGTGAAAAATGAAAATTTTGAAAAGAAGACTTTATGGGTCAAATTATTTTCTAAGACAAAACCAAAACCTGATTTTTTGCAGCTATAAAAACTCAAAAAATAACTTGAAGACACTATCGATAGCCATGATATCCACTAAAAAACTCAACCAAAAAGACGGTTTCATTTTGGGAGTTAACACCTGGAATAGTAGAAGCCATCTTCATATTCTTCCCCCCAAAACTGGCTTGTTGACTAGCTATTTCACCACAGAGTGATCAGTAAACATTCTAAAGTGTCCTCCCAACAAGTAGTGGTGGAACTTTTGTAGCACATACACCATGGCTAACCCTTCTCTTTCAGTGGTGGTGTAATTGATCTCAGTTGTTGATAGCTTCCTTCTAGCAAAGGCTAATGGGTGGTCGATGTCTCTTGTTCCTGGTTGTGCTAACACAGCCCCTAATGCAACAGAAGATGCATCGACATGCATGCCAAACTCTTTACTCCAATCTGGGAAAACCAGAATAGGCACAATAACCATTTTATGTTTCAGTGTGTCGAAGCTCTGTTGGCATTTTTCTATCCAATGAAATTGACAGTCTTTCTTCAAAATCTTCTCCATGGGTGTTATAATCTGGGCATAGCCTTTAATGAACTTCCTGTAATATCCTGTGTGTCCCAGTGAAGTGTGAAGTTGTTTGAATGAAGTAGGAGGGGGTAGATCAACTATGATGGCAATTTTTGATGAATCTACCAGCAATCCCTGCTTGCATACAATATGACCTAACATCACTCCAAATGGTGAAAATAAAATGCACTTCTTTAGGTTTAAGTCAATCTGACACTGCTTGCACTTGTCCAACATTAGCCTTAAACATTCGATATGATTTTTCAATAAACTAAAAATGGTCCAATCATCAAAGTATGCTTCTAGAAACTTATGTAGGAACTCTTTGAATGCTTCGAATACCACCTTGGAAAAGATGGTTGGGGCATTATTCAATCCAAATGGAATTATTGTATATTGGTAGGATCCCCATTATGTGGCAAAGGTAGTCTTATGGCGATATTCCTTGGCAATCCGAATATGATGGTATCCTAAAAATCCATATGTAAAAGAATATACTTCCTGACCTCCTACATTATCTAACACTTCATCGGTGAATGGCGTAGGGAAGGGGTCATGCAAATAGGCATCATTCAGATTCCTGAGGTCTACACAGATCCTAATCTCTCCCATAGGCCCTTTAATGCCCTTCATATCATTGAACTTGGTCGGAAAAAAATCATGATATTCATGCAGTAACTCAGTGATCTTCTTAATAGTGGAAGCATCCCAATAATATCCAACATTTGAAATCTTTGGTGTTTTCTCTGTTCCAATATTGATTTTCTTAATCTTGATTGGTTGTCCAATAAATGGTAGCTCAAGTCATGGTCCTTCTACATCTCTCTGGCCTTTTGTTTCTGTAATGCTCACCTTCCTAGGATCATCATCTTCATCAACATTGATGTTGTAACAGCGTTGCAGTTTTTGGAGAGGCACAGTCCATTCATCCTCTTCTTTCTTCAAAGGGAGGCTAGGTGTTGTTATCCCCGATATCTAGGGATAACTAGGAGATCATGTCTCAAGGCCCACATGGTCCTAGACATGGAGTACCGAGAGCAGGAGCGACCTGAGCATGGTCCTGGAGGACCCATCTTCTTTTTCTCGGCCAGCTTTGTCCTGTCATCTGTACCAGCCTCCATCACTACCGGCCTGGTCTTGCATCAGAAAGGGATCTTGCTCCATGAGGTAATTGGTCCGAGGTATCATGGTATGTGTCATATTTGATCATTATAACCCTCTTATGTATGCATTAGATCTCTTTCATTTCAGAT
>ML785652.1:21181-56486 GCA_009831015.1 Picea engelmannii | reverse complement strand
TTTAAAATAATTAATCATTGAAATGATTTTTATTTTTTTTACCATTATTCCCATTATAAATATTTCTTGTTATTTGGCATCCATTATAAATATATCTATTCATTTGACATCCATTATAAATATCTCTATTCATTTGATGTTATCGTTGTTGATGACTTTGCTATTTGTTTGCGACATGGATGTATTAAGTTGAAATTATGTAAATATATCTATTCATTTGACATCCATTATAAATATCTCTATTCATTTGATGTTATGGTTGTTGATGACTTTGCTATTTGTTTGTGACATGGATGTATTAAGTTTAAATTATGGAAAGACACATACATAATAATTTTAGTTTACATACACCATAAGTTTAATTGTTGTCTTCAATAACCAAAAATTTAAAAAAACATTATAACATAAAATTGGTACCATAGACTAAAGTGAATTTTGTGTGAAAATATTTTACTTTTATTGTATTTTCTTATTGTTATCGTGGAGTGGATAATGTGATTGATAGATAAAATCATCAAATTTGAAGTTACAATTTAATTTTTCGAGTGTGTAAACTAATGAAAGCACAATTACTTAAAGGACTAATAAGGCAATAAGTGGGAATATATAGGTTGGATCAAGATATGTTTTTTCATATTTTCCCATAACATGACCTATATAAATCTCTCATACTAGTCTTCTTGTATTAAATTTCAGACAATTTGTAAAACACTAAAATGATGTTGTTGCGTAATTATATTTTGTTTAGGTGTACGTCTATGTTTTTGTTGCTCGTTGTCCCTTCGAATTACATAATTAAGCATAGGCCATATTGTATCTCTCAGTTCTTGAATGTCAAAACAAAGTACAACTATTGATAAAGGATATTGTTGATAAAAACAATAACGTACAATCCAAAATCCCATCGAAAATGCCACCTAAAAGAAATGATTTACTGGACACAATACTAGGCTACATGCTCACACAATGCTATTTTTATTTGCATGTAGCCAACAACAACACATTTATTTTCTCCACCTCTACACTCTAAGGATGGGTCAATTTTTTTAGACATACTTGGGAATAACGAGTTGCATGCTCACATGACTAGCAAACACTTTTTTTTCCCATCTCCACACTCAAAGGATGGGTCAATATTTTTAGACATACTCAGAAATAACTAAGTTGCATGCTCACACATGAGGATTTTATTTGCACTACAATAAACACATTTTTTTCCATCTCCAAACTCAAAGGATGGGTTGGTATTTTTGTATATACTCAAGAATAATCAAATTGCATGAAAAAGTGGCTTTTATTTGCATGTACCCAACAAGAAACACATTTTTTTCCATCTCCAGACTCGAAATATGGGTTAGTGTTTTCCAACATAATTGAGAATAACTAAGCTACATGATCACAAGATGTGGCTTTTATTTGCATGTAGCTGACAACAAATGCATTTTTTTCTATCTTCACACTATAAGGATAAGTCATTGTTGTTCAACATACTCGGGAATAATTGAACTGAATGCTCACACAATGTGGCTTTTATTTGCATGTAGCGGACAATAGAAACATTTTTGTTTTCCATCTCCACACTCAAGGATGGGTATGTCTTTCCTAACATACTTGGAAATAAAGGAGTTGCATGCTCACACAATGTAGTTTATATTTGCATGTAACTAACAACAAAGACAATTATCCATCTCCACAACTAAAGTATGGGTCAAAATTTTCCAAAATGCTTGGAAATAATTGAGGCATTTCTTTGCATGTAGAAAACAACAAAAAAAAATATTTTTTCCCATCTCCGCAATTGAAAGATGGGTCTTCTTACATACTAGGAAATAACTGAGTTTCATGCTCACTGGGTTTAACTTTTATTTTCATGTAGCCTACAACAAACACTCTCTAGATACCCAATATCTCATTCTCTAACCTCTTCCAAGATAGCGGAACGTTAAAGCAACATATATCTTTTAAACCATCTATTTGCAATGATAGTTACAATACAATATTTTTATTTTGATATTTCAAAACCCAAGGATGTTTAGATTAGTTTTATAAACTTTGTTCTCGATATAACAAGAAAAATGGTTTCAAGAACATGAGACATATAGTATAGTATCTTGATGTTTTGGTAGTTTCATGAGGTATTCCCTCCTAGAAAACCTTTCTTAGAGAAGAAGAATATTCCAAGAAGACAAATAAATACCATTAAACAGTTGAAGAACACCTAGGAAAAGAATAAAGTGAAATAGAAGACCACATAAGAGAAGTCGGTCCACAGGAAATAATAATAAAGTGGAAATATAATTTCCAAGAAAAGAAGTCGACCCACAGAAATAATAAAGTAAATTTGAAGACACGGAATAAGAAGTCTGCCCTAGAAGGAGGCCCAGATTAGTATAAATACAAGTCTAGGTCAGTTCATTTGTACAATCACACATTTCTCCTTCTGTAGTGCACACTAGGCAGTTCCAGCTGCAGTTACAGGAATTTCGCTATTTCTGGTCAGTAGTTCTCTTGGAGAGTGTGCCCTACTTGGGAAGGATATTCTTGGTGGCTCTTGGCGGTTTCTCTTATGTGCTACCTCTGGAGGATTTGCACTAATTTTGTGTGGTGATGTGTAGTTGCTTCATGCCAATTGCAGTTGCAGTTACCAGTTTGCAGTTTTGTGGTGCGTTATCTTTCTCTAGTGATGTGCCTATCTTCTGCCATTTTTGTGGTGCTACTCAGTTGTCTACCATCGCTAGGGTTTGACAAGAAGAAGAGATAAGTATTTGTTATCCTGGTTTCTTAATTGTTGGTTTTATCTTATGAATAGAGCTTGTTCATGGTTGTATTGGAATATTCTCTCTAAGAAAATTTGGTTGGGTTTTTCCCTTGTGTCTTGGGTTTTCCCAAGATAAATCTTTGTGTCTTCTTGTGCTTGTGTATATGTTGCTTATATATTTCAGTATATGATTATTGAATGTTAAAAGATGATAAAAATTCTATGGTAAATCTAATGTTAACGAAACTAATGAAAATATAACATGGTATTAGATTAGATCTCCTTCATAACAGACTAATCATTGGAAGGAAGATCACGAGATTTGCCACATTGTTGAAATTTGTCATTGCACATGCAATTTTTCACTTCATGGTTTTATTTGTCAAGCTCGTTGATCACTTATTATAAAATCGATTGGGATAAAATCCATCACTAATAAACTTTCCCTACTTTAGCGCACCTACTGCACTTCTCAGATTGACTTTCCGTCAAAATTGAATTTTTAGGGTTTTAGGCTTGCTGACATTTCCCTGGACATTGAACCTTCTGATTCAAATTTCTAACTTTTTCTTGTTGATGTAATGTCTCATATTAGAAGAAAAATCTAGATGGTGCACTTGTATATAAGATGATGGTGTTTTCAGGAGACGTGCACTTGGCAAGAGGATATTTATCCAAGAAGTGACAGTAGATCCAAAGGGATCTTAGATCTAGTACACTCAGAGGAAGCCCAAGAGTTGGAGACAACAGTGATGATACCTCCTACAATATATGATAACTCAAATAGGACAGCAATATTTGGACTTCAGGTTTTCATATCAGGTTTGATATTTTATATTGTTGCAGCCTAAGTAAGTGTTGTAACTAGAATAGCAGTCTTTAGAATTCTATTATTGTTATTGCTATCAAATGTTTAGTAACACTTGAATATTGTTGGTATGATGATCATTAAGTAAATGCTCATTGCTCAGTATTAATAATGCACTTATTTACAAGATGAATTGATCTCCTCTAAGAGATGTTCTTGGTTATTGACCTTGTTCTAGACAGGTCACAAGTGATAGCTTTGACATGGAGCTACTATGACGATTGTTCTCGTTATTGTTTTTATAATAATATTATTCTTGTCTGTTGTTTTTCTTCCTTGTTGTTTCTCTTGTTTTGAGCATGTCACAGGTGATAGCTCTGAGAGGGAGCTATAATGATGGTTGCAGAAGGAAACATATTAGATGGTCTCTAGTTGAGACATGGAGCAGACTATCCATACATAGAGTTGTGCACATGACCGTGCACATCCATGTAATGAAGGAGAAGAAGGAGAAGTCAGAACCTTCTAAAAAGAAGCGTAATTTTGTGAGATACAGAGTATCTCATATAGAGATTAATTGTAAGGAACAGAAGGATCTGAAAATGATTGTACATATACCTTTATTTCAATTGATCACTCTTCAGATCATCGAGAAAAGTCAGTAGATCCAAAAGGGCCTACCCAGAATCATTACAGTGACCAGGAAGAGACCAGCATGGTCATGTGATACTTTGAAGGATGAAAAGAGGATACAGATATATGGAATTGATGAACCATATCATGAGGAGGAGAATATTGCTCCACCAGTGGTGAGGCAGGTGGCCCCACCAAGTACCATCTCAAAAGGAGCTAGAGTTCAGAAGGAGTCAGCCCTTGGGATCCAGTAGGGAGGAGCAGCCTCCCTAGGACAGTTCATATGATATCATAATTTAGAGGAGGTCAGCACATGTAGAGGGAGAATATGGCTCCAGAGATTATATAGACTCATAGGGAGAAGATTATGACAAGACACTTGCTCCAATAGCCAGAACAAGTGTACATAGAGCAGCCATAGGATACATGATAAGGACTCTCATGTTTGCAGACTAAATAAATATTTGTATAGGCTTAAGCGGGCACCTAGGGCAGAATATTCCAGACAATTATTTTGATGATCTTGGGGATGGTTTCCCCTTGATATTGGATGACCTGTTTCTTATAGGGGATGAGAATATCACAGATGGGTGCAAAAGGGAGCTCACTTTAGAGTTCAAAATGAAGGATCCAGATTTGATGGGATTAGATGTGTGGCAAAGGCCAGATGAGATTTTCCTTATCCAAGAAAAATATATATAGTTGAGATCCTATAGAGATTTAGGATGATGGACTACAAGTCCATAACCACACGTATGGTTACAAATTGAATATATTGAGTGATTCATCTTCATATTTGGTTGATCCCACGATGTACATATAGTTGATCCGATCCTTGATGTACCTAGTTAACACCAGGTCAAACATATTCTTTGCGGTGAACACTTTGAGTCAGTACATGTTGAGCCTAGACATGTACATTGGATAGAAGCAAAGCATGTGTTGAGGTACATGCATGGTACGGTTGGATATGGACTTAGATATGTCTCGTATGGAGAACTGAAGTTGCAAGGTTATATAGACTCTGAATGGGTGGGGAGTGTATTGGATAGGAAAATCACATCAGGATGTTTCTTCAAATGTTATTGGCACTCAGTACAACAAAGGCAAACTATATAGTAGTTAGTGTTGCAATCTATGAAGTAGTGTGGCTTCGAAATTTTCTTGCAGAGTTATTTGATCTAGAGTTGGAGCCAACTTTGATACATTGTGATAATTAAATTTGTGTGAATGTTTCATAGAGTCCTATATTTCATGACAAGTTAAAGCATATAGAGATCAAATACCATTACATCTGAGACATGGTGTAGAGAGGATTTGTGGAGCTCCAATACATATCCACATATGAGAAGATCGTGGACATTCTCACCAAGCCTCTGTCTAGAGTGAAGT
The DNA here is from genome assembly GCA_009831015.1 of Picea engelmannii. Classification (NCBI taxonomy): domain Eukaryota; kingdom Viridiplantae; phylum Streptophyta; class Pinopsida; order Pinales; family Pinaceae; genus Picea; species Picea engelmannii. Next base: position 50,895 of record ML785652.1, on the reverse strand, counting down.
ATGAGTACTTTAGAGATAAGCTTGGTGTGATGTATAATTTCCACCCTCATTGAGAGGATGGTGTGATGTTTCTCCTCTAGCATATTTCCCTTTGGACAAGGGTTTCCCAAATCAATCATGTGGAGTGATTGAGGGAGTAATGTAGTAGTATTTCCGAGTGGATGGGTGTGAATGGGACTACTAGGAGAGGAGAAAAATCATAGTATAGTCACAGAGACTATGGGAGTAGCTTCGTGATACTAGTTTCATCATGAGACTATAACTATGGTTGATGCAATGTTAGTAGTTGTGTGTTACTAGTTGATTGTTGCATAGTTATAGAGATTATCAACTATGACTATGGTTGATGGCATGGTAGTAGTTGTGTACTACTAGTTGATTGTTGCATAGTCATAGGGACTGCAGACTATGATTATGGTTGATGGCATGGTAGTAGTTGTGTGCTACTAGTTGATTGTTGAATAATCATAGAAATTGTTGAACTGCGTGGTGGTAGATTTTGTAGCTACTAGTTGATTGCAGGATATGACTATGGTTCATGGCATGGTAGTAGCTATGTGCTACTAGTTGATTGATACATAGTCATAGAGTTTGTGACTATGGTTGATGGCATGGTAGTAGATGTGTGCTACTAGTTGATTGTTGCATAGTCTCAGAGATCATAACTATGGTTGATGGCATGGTAGTAGCTTAGTGCTACTAGTTGATTGTTGCATAGTTATGGAGACTATTGGACTGCATGGTAGTAGTCTTACGACTACTAGTGGATTGTGGATCATGACTATGGTTGATGGCATGGTAGTAGCTTAGTGCTACTAATTCATTGTTCCATATTCATGAGAGAATAATGGATAGCATGGTAGTAGCTTAGTGCCACTAGTTGATTGATATGTAATCATCACAGCATGGTGGTAGCATTTTGTTGCTAGTTGATTACTAGATATCATGGTAGTAGCTTAGTGCTACTAGTTGATTGTAGCATAGTCATATAGACTATGGTAGAGGATGGAGCTATTGATGGAATGGTGGTATTCATGGAGCTACTAGATGATTGTAGAGTAGTCAGTGGACTACTAGAAGAAAACATCGTGGAAGAATACCTCCCTAGTGAAGAGGGAGTGTTGATTTTTTGGCATTTGTGGGAGGTATTCCCTCCTGGACAACCTTTCTTAGAGAAGAAGAAGATTCCAAGAAGTCAAAGAAAGACCATTGAATAGTTGAAGAACACCTAGGAAAAGAATAAAGTGAAATAGAATACCAGAGAAGAGAAGTCGTCCTACGGGAAATAATAATAAAGTTGAAATATAATTTCCAAGAAGAGAATTCGGCCCACAAAAATAATAAAGTAAATTTGAAGACCCATAATAAGAAGTCATCCCCAAACAGGCGCCTAGATTAGCATAAATACAAGTTTGGTTAAGTTCATTTATACATTCACACAGATCTCCTTCTGAAGTGTGCACTAAGCAGTTTCAGCTACAGTTGCAACAATTTCGCTATTTCTGGTTTTTGGTTATCTTGGAGAGTGCGCCCTACTTGGGAAGGATATTCTTGGTGGCTCTTGGTGGCTCTTGGTGGTTTCTCTTGTGCGCTGCCTATGGAGGAGTTTCATCAAGGTTGTGTGGTGTTTCTCAGTTGTTTCATGTCAGTGGTAGTTGCAGTTAGAGTTACAGTTGCAGTTACCAGTTGCCAGTTATGTAATGTCCCCTAGCCCATCTGAGTGACATTATGACATGGAATACTCTTAAAAATGAAAATTTTGATAATTAATTAATTCATTTGTAGTTATTTGATTTCATGTAGATTACAGCTACGAATTAGAATAGATAGAAGAACCTATAGCATGTTAATAATCAACATGAAATGCAGCTAAACAACTCATCACAATAGAATATAAATCACTTCCAATACACAGAGTTCATGCACAACAATTACATACATAATTTAACATAAAAGAAAGATAAGACACTTATCTTTTCACAAAAGTTGTGCAACCAGCTTCTTGGGATGGACATTCCACCTAACCATGGACTGATTGTTCCAAAAATCAATGACAAGTCACCCCCAAGTTGAGGCTAGTAATCCAAAAAAGAGGGTAGTCTCACACAATCCACTCACAGCTCATAAACTCTCAACCCAGCGGATCATTTCCGATAGTTGTCCCGATTTTCCACCAGCTCTCTTCCTCTTGACCTGTCCAACCCAAAGAATGTACCCCTTCACTGATCTCAGTCCCTTGTACATCCCATTCATTTATCAGGGTCTCTCTCACACAAGAAGTTGGGAATCTCTCAACTGGGGACTCAAGGGAATGTTTTGCTAGGAAAACTATCAGCAAACCAACAACAAACACTTGATGTTGTAATGCAACTCACATAGGAGTTCTCTCTTCAATCTTGAAAACCTGGCTCTTCATTTTTCTAGCTCCAATTCGCTATAATTACACTCCACCTTGCTCTAGAATTCTCCCTCCATGGTTGCATCAGCGTCTAGCTCTATTTCTTACTCTCTTCTTCCTCTCATGCACCAAAAAATCCCTTTCAAATCTATTGTCCCCTCAACCCATTCAAATTTCCTCTCATTTTCTTACCTTTCTTGACTCACACTCTTACCCAAGATGATTGTACTCAACCCCCATGTGACCATTCACACCCACCCTCTTACATGTATTTAATGATTGGCTTTGGGAACACTCATTTAGAAATAGGAAGGTTCATATACAATAGTAGTTTTAGAAAAAATGGGTTAAGTTAATATACATGTGTATCTTCCCCCCTTGGACCCCTCTTGGCCATTATCCTAGACACTTCCTCCTCTTGTGGATTAATTCATCCCCCATCTCTTTTCCATGTCCCCTTAGCAATTTGCATGACATTTTTATTAATAAAACAAGGAAATGCAGTTCGCATATTACATCGCTTGGTCGTAGCCACATATTATATCTACATAAGCATTAATCAAACTAGGGATTATTGTGGGGATTTTATGTTCCCCCTCCCCTAAAATTGTGTGTCATCCTTTATGCACTCTATATCGATATACATATATGCAAATTTACATCACATTACTTAGAAAACAAAAAAACTGCAATTTCAACAATTCCAGTAGTAACTCCAACCAAAAATCGCATGTTCCTCTCAACTCGTTGACCCAAGGAAGGCACCATTATTTTATCAAGGATAACCCAAGGGATGTACCATCTATTTCTCAAGTCTAAACCAAGGAATGAACCATTATTTTATCAAGATCCCCAACGCAGTTGGCCAAGACTTAGAGATGTGGTTTCAGAATTTTTAGCTACTCAAAATGGAGTCTTGCATTATGTTTCCTTCAAAACTATCAAAAAAGTGTGGGTATTTTGTCCATGTGTTTTCTTCATGCTCCCATGTAGAATATTAAAGATTGTAGAAGGTCCATTGAACCTTTACCAACCCTATGGATTTTTTCCTGATCACTTTGACTTTCCGGTCCAGGATGCGTACCAGTTCCACCCGGAAATCCCCTTCGTGCTCCACCTAGATTACATTCCAATCAATTACGTGGTTAGGATCAGGAACATATTTCTTTAAAAATGACACATGAAATACAGTATGCACTCTCATGGATGCAGGAAAATCTAACATGTATGCAACTGGCCCTATATTTTCCAATATTTCAAAAGGCCCACAATATCTTGCTGCCAACTTTGGGAAACTTCCTAATCTTAGAGAGATTCTCCTTGTCGTCACTTTCAAAAAAACATATTCTCCCAATTTAAAATCTCTTAAAACTTTGTTCTTGTCTTCATAACTTTTCTACCTATCCTGGGAAGCCTTCAAATTATAATTTATCTTTTCCATCTGATCTTCCATTTATTTTAACAATTCTGGCCCAACAACTACTTTGTCTATTGGATTATCCCAACTCACTAGTGTGTTACACTTTCTTCCATACAATTCCTCAAATGGACTCATTTTCAATTAGGATTGATACCCATTGTTGTAGGAAAATTCAACTAAATGAATATTATCTTCCCACTTTAATGGATGATCCATCACATACATTCTAAGCATGTCCTCAATTATCCTGTTAGTTCTTTCTATTTTCCCATCTGACTCTGGATGATATGTTGTACTAAGATTTAAATTTGTCCCAAATCCCTTGAACAAACCCTTCCAAAAATTGGAAGTAAACTTTGGATCTTTGTCTAAAACTATTGCCTTAGGCACTCCATGTATCCTAGCAACTTTCTCATATAAATTTCTGCAATATTAGTTGCCTTGTGTATAGTCTTTACTGGAATGAAATGTGTTTCTTTAGTCAACGTATCCACTACCACCATGATGGAATCATGTTGCTTCATTGTTCTGGGAAACTTAGTAATAAAATCAACTGTAACTACTTCCCACTTCCATTCTGGAATGGGCAATGTCTTTAGGAAACCTGTTGGGTGTCTATGTTATGTCTTTACCTTTTGGCATTCTAGACATCTAACTATGTAATTAGCCACTTCTTTCTTCATTCTTGGCCAAAAATATTGGCTTCTTACTGTTGCAATTGTTTTCTAATATCGTGGGTGCACGGCATATGGAACATTGTGCATCTTCTTTAACACTGCATTTTTCAGTTCCCAGGAATTCGACACATACACCTTACCTTTGTATATGAGAATTCAATCTTCTTTCAGCTCATAATAATTAAATTTCTATTTAAAATTACCTTGTTGTAACATCTCTTTTATTTTTAAATAATTCTGATCTGAATTTTTTGTTGCAACAATTTTGTCCTTCAGATTTGTCACATACATGCTAATGGTTGCAATATTCACTTCATGAACTCTCTTGTTGAGTGCATCAGCCACTTGATTTTCCTTTCCCTTTATATGCTTAATTTTGAATTCATATTCACTCAAAAATTCCAGCCATCTAGTTTTCCTGGCAGTTAGTGTTGGTTGTCCAAACAAATGCTTCAGACCATAGTGTTATGTCCTTAGCTTGAATTTCTTAACTGTAAGGTAATGCCTCCACATTTTCAATGCATGTACAATCGTTGTTAACTTCAATTCATGTGTGGTGTAATTCCTCTCATGCTCTTTTAATTTTCTAGACTCATAGTATACCACATGATCCTTTTGACTAAGAAATCCACCGATTCCTTCCTTGCATGCATCAGTGCATACAACAAAAACTTCATTTGGATCTACAATCTTCAAGAGTGGCGCACTTGTCAATATTCCCTTCAATTGTTGAAAACTATCTTCACACTTGGAAGTCCATTTGAACTTTGCTCCCTTCTTTTGCAAAGAAGTGATTGGACTTGCAATCTTTGAGAACCCTTTTATGAATCTTCGGTAATAATTGGCAATACCCATGAATGATATGACCTTGGTCAGATTCTTTGGCGTTGGCCATCCTCCAATGGCCTCTATCTTTTCATGATCAACTTATATCCTTGTTGTTGATATTATATGCCCCAAGTAGTGAATCTTCTTTTGATAAAAGATGCACTTACTTAGATTAGCATATAACATGTTCTCTCTTAAAACTTGCAACACCATTCTTAAATTTGTGCCATGTTCCTCTTCTAATTTAGAATAGATGACTATATCATCTAAGAACACAGTCACAAAATTTTCCAAGTACTCCCTAAACACTCCATTAATCAGACACATAAAAAAATTCGGGGCATTTGATAGCCCAAATGGCACTATCGTGAATTCATAATTCCCATATCTTGTTCTGAATATTGTCTTGTTGATGTCTTCTTCCTTTATCCTTACTTGATGATAGCCTGATCCCAAGTCAATCTTTGAAAATATTCTTGCACCTTTCAGTTGATCAAATAAATCATCCATTTTGGACAAAGGACACTTATTCTTTATGGTAACCTTATTAAGTTTTGTGAAATCAATACACAAACTTAAGGTTCCATCCTTCTTCTTCCCAAAAAGAACCAGGGCTCCCCAAGGTGACACACTTGAGCGTATATACCCCTTTTTTAACAACTCTTCAAGTTGCATCTGTAACTCCTTCAATTCTAGTGTAGCCATTATGTATGGTGTCTTATACATTGTGGCAGCTCTTGGAACTAAATCAATAGATAAATCAATGTCTCTCTTGGGTGGCAATCCTGAAATTTATCTAAAAACATCTTCAAAATTCCTCAAGATCGGATGGTCTTCAATACTTGTTACTTTATATTTGGTTTCCTCCTCCATACGAGCTACAAACATCTGACATCTCTTCCTAATTATCTTCTTCAACTACATGGTTGAAATCTCCCTAATAGCTACTGCTCTTGGAATTCCTTGAATGTTGCCTTGATGCCCTTCCTCATCAAGACGATCCATGCCAATTATATAGTCATATGAACCCAATGGTATGATGTTTACATCTACCTTTGTGTTGATTCCATTCATGTCTATTTCACAATCTTTAACGAACTCATTGATCTTTCTCTTAGCCCCTGTGGCTAACTAAACTAACCAAGATTTCTTATGCATACTTCTTTGCAAGTGAAATATCTCAACAATGTTATCATTTATGTAACTATGGCTAGCTCTAGAATCAAATAAAATTTCTATGGGTTGGTTATCAATCTTACTTTCTACTTCGATCATGGGGGATTGATATTTTTCCTACTTTTTTTATAAGGCTTCATAAATCCTTGGCATGATTCCTCCCATGTATTCCATTGTTTCAGCCTCTTGAATGTTGTGGACAGTCCTCATCCTTTCTCCTCTGTGAGGGAAGTCCCTATATAAGTGATTCCCCTCACATACCCAACATTGAACTAGTTGTCTCCTTGGCATTTTCCCAAATGAATATGCATTATTTTGATAATTTTGGTCTTCCTAACCTTGTTGATTTTCTTGGGAGTTATTTCTGAAAAAAGGGTGGCTTAACACCTTTTTTCCTTTGATCATTTTTCCCTTTCATCTTGTCATTCCAAGCCTTTTGGAACATTGGCCTTCCTTTGATTTTATCATAAAGGTTTCTTTCTATCCCTATGGTTTCCTCCAAGGTCTTGGGGTTATCATATTGAATATTGTCACTATAGAAGGAGGGTAACCCACTTAGAAACCTTTGGATTTTAACCTTCTCATCCTTGATGAAGTCAACATACTTCAAAAATTCAAAGAACTACTATTCATATTCCTCCATTTTCATGGTTCCCAATTTGAGTTCAAAGAAATCTTTCATCTTTCTCTCATAGTAATGCTCAAAAAATTATTTCTCTTGGAAATATCCTTTGAACTGCCTCCATGAGTGATCCGAAAAGATCTTTTAAAGACAATGGTTGAGTTTTAAAGCATGAGTTAAATAACCATTTAGGAATATGATGAAAGAGGAAGAATTAATGAAGAAACATGGAATCCATAAAGCAATATATATATATATGGAAATAATCATGAAGAAACAACAAACCATAAACAACAAAGTTGATAATGGAGTTCGACAATCTCGCCTACGTCTCCAGGCCTTTGTCTAAGTGGTGAGGCTTTCTTATTTATGTTCAAAGCTTCAAAATTACATCCTATCAGTTTCAAATAGATTAAAAAATGATATGGTTATGTTATTCTAGATCTCAATAACCCGTCACAACTGATGGCACTGAAAACGGATCAACAAAGCTCCTAGAAATGACCCACAAAGTTGCTCTCCTCAACAGCTTCCCTCCATAAAAATGGCTTTGCCTCAACAATTCTTCAGCATTTTCCTATTCTGAACCTCCTCCAAGGATTCCAAGAACCTATGGTTTATATAGGCTTGAAGTGGGTAACAAACTTCCAACTTCCCCCCAAGATCTGGCCTCAAAAAGGGCCCAAGATCCTCCAAAAATGGACTAAATCTCTCAAATCTACTGAAAAATTAATTAAAAATATTAATACATACTTTAAAACCCACTTTTGGGCAAATAAAATGGCACATCCCCCAATCCTCGGGCTCCTGATCAAGTGGGTGCCCGCCATGTGGCTTAGCACTAGGCTGGCACGTTGGCCCCCTCCTATCCGTTGGCTCCTGGTCCTGTGGTTGGCCATATGGTCACGGGCTAAACCTTCCATGCGCTATATATGTTGTATCCCTCAGTATAAACCTCCTATTCATGCACCCTAGTCGACGAGCTATCCCGGTCGACCGAGCGATATCCCAACATACCCGCTCCATACACTAAAGGGTGTTCATATCATATGGTCACATGTTAAAGCGCCCGGGCTATACTCTAACTGGTGTATGTGCCAAACAGTGGAAGGTCTGGTCATATTTTGTGGTTATATGGAATGCCACCGCATCGGGGGCTATTCTCCAATAAGGTTCACACCAAATGGTATAAGAGAGTGGTCAATGCGTAGAGGTCATATGGTTAAGTTTTCATCGGGGGCTGGGGCTAGGCCCCATCCCTTATTCCGCCCAACATTACAACCATATCACTTTAAATAATTGATTCACATATTACATAACAAGTACTACCGTGGGCGGACTGGTAGCCCAGCCCTACCAAACCGCTCACTGCCCAGATCAAAGGTCATAGGTTTGACTCCCAGGAAGTCACTTAACATTTACCACAATGACCAATGGAGGGGTGCCACATGGCAGCCCATGACTAGGCCACGTGGCACCACGTTATTCTCCCAAATAAATGCCAAGTGTCAAAATCAGATTCATCCACCTGCACCTACCCAGTCAGTGCCACTGTACCTACCACATCACTATATGGTCATATGGCCTGTATAGTCAGCTGCCACATCAGCATTGTACGAGTTGTATGGACTACACAGTCATCATTTTTTTTACCTATTTGTCCAAACAAACATACCACGATATATTTTGCATATGATGTCCATTTGAGCCTGTTCAAGTTGCTTCTGGTTCGTATCGATGAGGCCTATTCACACGTCCATTTTGAATCCATTCTGAGAACTTTTATTTTTAGGCCTTCCTGTACCCATTTTGGTTCCTGGATCACGCCTCCCCACTAAAGACCTTTTGGTCCTCCAAAAGGATACTAACCAGTCATCAAGTGTGGGATAGGCCACCGCACTTGTTTTATGTCTTTAAATTTTGTCCTGTGCACCTGTCTCATCCAGATCAATTGTAAAAAAACCATGATAACTAACAACATATTGTTAGCCACATGTACTCTGTCACATCTTACTAAAGCCACTATCATCCATGTTCAAAATATTACTAATGATAACATCATAAATATGACTGGAAATGAGCTAATATGTTTGTAATACTTGCATGACATTAGCTTATCTTGAAGCAAAGTATGATTGATCTTCCATTCTACAATCATCTCATGTTATTGCTTAAGATCAATTACTTGATTTAAAACAATTATAGGTGTGTTGCTTGCATGAGCCACCTTTCTTAATTGTTCCATTGTTTGAAGAGATTGATTTGCTTTTAAATGATGAGCATGTACCACATATTATTTTCCTGCTTTTATTAAGTGATATTTATTTTGTTCCCTGTAGAAGATTGCTTTGCGATCATACAAATAAGGACTGCCTAAGACCATTCCACATTCATTGAGTGGCACCACATCACATGTTACCTCATCCACAAACTTAGATGAAATTGAAAACTTTAATGTGCATTGCTTTGTTATGTGCAATTTATGATTTTTGCTTATCCATTTAAGTGAGTAAGGATTATGATGCATCTGAGTGTTTAATCCCAATTTTTTAACCACTTCCTCTGAAATCAAGTTAGATTGAGATCCATTATCTATCAATGTTTCAACCTTACTATGCCTCATAATGACCCTTATATGAAACAATTTACTTCTAGAATCAAATCCATCACCAATTTTACCTGTCAAACCAAACGCTGACTTTAGATTCATCACCCAAATATGATCCCAAGTTTGTTGGTCATGATGTTGTTGCAATTGTTTGCCTCCCTTTCCTCTATTTGAACCACTTTGGTCTCTTCTCAGGATGCAGTTTCCAGCAATGGTCCTTATCGTGCCCTTATTTCTTGCAGTGTTTGCAAGAGGGATTCTCTTCCGTTCTTGTCACTGAATTTTCCTTCTTGCCATTCCACTTCCTTTTGTCCTCTTTTCTTGAAGACGATTCCCCTGATACACCAACCCTTGTTTTCCCTGCTTCAATGCATGTTGCTTGAATAGAAACATCATCAAGATTAATAGGTCCAAACATAAATACAGTGTTATGAATGTGTGCAAGTAAACCTCATATATACTTCATAAGAGTTTCTTGGGTATGTAAGGGAATATCTAACATTAATGCCATTTTACGAAATCCATATGTGTATTCTTGCACTGTTTGTCCCTTTCTTAGTTTAAGACCTTGCCATTCAATTAAAGATTTATCCTTATAACCCAAAGGATAAAATTGCTTTCTAAGTGTAGACACAAAAACTTTCCATGATGGAAATACATTACCCACTTGTTGTGTGCCATTTTGCAACTTGCTTTGCCAACAGATGAGTGTTATGCCTGCAAGTCAAAGAGATGCCAATTTTATTTGAGTTGCCTCATCCTTGATTTATTGCACACTGCAATAAACCTCCATCTGTTTGACCCATTTATCAAGCTTCTCTGCATTGACTTCACCATAATACATGGGTAATTCAAAATTCACATCAAGTTTAAGTGAAGGCATTTCATTTTTATGTTTATAGGAATGTTTCCTTGTGGTGGATTTGGAACATGAACTTGAAGAAGAAGAAGTTGACAGAGAAGAAGGAGGTGAAGGAGGAGTTTGAGTAGGATCCTCTCCTTATTCACTTTTGACCTTTGAATATTCACCTAGAACCAGTCTCTTTCATTCCAAGTAATCCCCATATAGAACCTTCATCATCTCCGACATGGCGAAGAAATTTTTTCGAAACTCTTTCTCATCGTGAGAAAGTCCCTCTTTCGATGCCATATTCTCACTTTGAGAATTTCTCTTTCTCAATCCAATCTCAGGATTCTCTTCAACAAGATCGCCTTTATTGTGATTCATATTTTCCCTGGTAATCATGCAAACTCAAAAGCTAACCGTCAACTAGCTCTGATACCACTTGATCCGAAAAGATCTTTTAAAGACAATGGTTGAGTTTTAAATTAAGAGTTAAATAACCATTTAGGAATATGATGAAAGAGGAAGAATTAATGAAGAAACATGGAAGCCATAAAGCAATATACATATCTGTAAATAAGCATGAAGAAACAACAAACCATAAACAACAAAGTTGATAATGGAGTTCAGAAATCTCGCCTACGTCTCTAGGCCTTTGTCTCGGTGGGTGAGGCTTTCTTATTTCTGATCAAAGCTTCAAAAGTACATCATATTAGTGCCAAATAGGTTACAAAATGATCTGGTTGTGTTCTTCTAGATCTCAATAACCCGCACAACTGACGGCACTGAAAACGGATGAACAAAGCTACCAGAAATGGCCCGCAACGTTTCTCTCCTCAATAGCTTCCCTGCATAAAAATGGCTTTCCCTCAAAAATTCTTCAGCATTTTCCTGTTATGACCCTCCTCCAAGGCTGACAAGAAACTCTTTTTTATATAGGCTCTAATTGGGTAACAAAATCCCAACTTCCCCCCAAGATCTGGCCTCAAAAAGGTCCCAAGATCCTCCAAAAATGGACTAAATCTCTCAAATTTGCTAAAAAATCAATTAAAAATATTAATACATAGCTAAAAACCCACTTTTGGGAAAATAAAAGGGTGTAGCCCTCGATCCTCGAGCCCCTAGTCATGTGGGAACCCACCATGTGGCCTAGCATCGGCCCCCTCCTATCCGTCAACTCCTGGTCCTCTGGTTGGCCATATGGTCATGGGATAAACCTTCCACTCACTATATTTGTTGTAGTCCTCGGTCTAAACCTCTTGTTCACATGCCCTAGTCAATGGGCTAGCCCATCTGACCGAGTGTTATCTCAACATATCCACTCCATACACTAAAGGGTGGTAATATCATATGGTCACATGTTAAAGTGCCTGGACTAAACTCGGGTTGGTTTTCGTGCCAAACAATGGAAGGTTCGGTCATATGTTGCAGTTATATAGAATGCAGTCGCACTGAGGGCTATGCTCCAATAAGATTCCTGCCAAATGTTATAAGGGAGTGTTCAATGCATAGAGTTCTTATGGTTAAGTTTTCGTCGGGGGCTGGGGCTAGGCCCCTGCCCTTACTCCACCCAACATTACAACCATATCACTTTAAATATTTGATTCGCATATTACATAACAAGTACTACGGTGGGTGGGTTGGTAGCCCAGCCTTGCCAAACCGCTCGTCGCCTGGACCGAAGGTCACAGGTTCATCTCCCCGGAAGTCACATAACTTTTACCACAATGACCAATGGAGGTGTGTCACGTGGTAGCCCGTGACTGGGCCACGTGGCACCACATTATTCGCCCAAATAAATGCCAAGTGTCAAATTGAGATTCGTCCACCTACACCTACCTAGTCAACTCCACTATACCTGCCACATCACTATACATCTTGTGCATTCAGTTTCCATGTCATCACTGTATAGACTGTATGAACTACAGAGTCATCATTTATTTTTCCCTGTTTGGCCAAACGAATAGACCGCAATATCTTTCACATACGACATTTGTTTGAGCTCGTTCAAGTTGCGTTGGTTTCATATCGATGAGGCCTATGCACACGTCCGTTTTGAATCCACTCTAAGAACTTTTATTTTTAGGCCTTCCTAGACCCATTTTGGTTCCTATATCCCTTCTACATCAATGAGATCCTTTTCTCATCGAGGTTCTTGGCTTGCTTAATTTGATCCCACCACATGGTTGTCTTTCCTTGCAAGTGGTATGTGGAAATTCTAGCTTCTACCCGAGATGGGTAATCATGCAACTGGAAGTATATATTCATTTCCAATAGTTAGGCCTCTGCCTCTTCTCCTCTCATGTTCTCACCATTGAAAGTAGACGCCTATATTTTCCTAATTTCACCTTGCAGGATGTCTTCCTTGGGCCTTCTTATTTTCCTCCAAATAGGAGGCACACTTGGGATAATCCCTGGCCCTGATCTTGCACAAGTTCTTCTAGTGGACTAACTTGGAGAATGATGGCACCTACTCATGCTTCTTGACTTCCTATCATTTATGTTAGCGTCAGAAGTCACTCCTGGATTGCGACAGGGGCAGATCCCAACGCCCATCAGTTTTATGTCACGATAAGTTTAATGGGTTATCAAATGATTAGAGACCAAGGACATAATCACTCTAGCTCAGGGACCAGGTCTGGTATGTAAAGAACAAAGGAGGTCTTGATCTAACTTTAGATAGTGGGTTGATTGTAAAATGAGCAAGTGGAAGACTTGGTGAGAGGAGTGAGCAAAACTACCTCGAGCAACAGGCCTTTCAGCAGTTTGCAGAAGAAAAACTCTAAATGCAAGATCCTCTTGGTTCAGAGTTTCGAGGAACTGAAGGGGTGACTTGACTGGATCCTCCAATTCCAATTCATTCAGCGTTAATAAAATCACAAGACCGATTAGAGACAACGTAGCTATTACAGTGATCCAACCTACATCATCCTATAACAGCTACAACTCGACTGGATCCTCCAATTCTAAGATGTTCTAACACAATGCAAACAAAGATATGAAAGAAACTGACATTCCTAAGGCAAGAAGTCTCAAGAGTTAATGCATAACCAGAATAACCAGTGCTTCGTTAAAGCTTTTACAATCAGGAGCCTTGCTCAACCATCGATACTAAAAAAAATACAAAAATTGAGTACATATACTCAGAAAAATTCACATAATAGAGGCGTGCTAGACTTTAAGGATGGGGCATCTCTTCAATCAAATCTGGCCTACACTCCTCTGTCATACACCATCTTAACTCTGCATGGCTCATGCTAAGGGGTAGTTGAACCCTTAAATACTGAATTAGAATGCATAGACTTCCCTGGTGAGTCGAGAACATCGGCATGGATTCTGTGGGAAAACCAGTACAGAGGACCATCTCGTGCAGACTTCCTGTCGGGACATCCATACCTCGCAATTAATGAGTGAGGCGAGGTTTCAACCACCCTCTCTCTTATTCATTCACTCCGAGCAGGTATCAAGATTGAGATCAAGTTGAATTGGCAGTTGGAGAACACGATGATTCCTTTTGCAGCTAAACCCAGCGCTTCGGCCCAGTTCGTACAGCTCTTTCTATCGCCCCCAAGTGACTACGGGCTGTGACCCTATGCCTATATTCAAAGGCGCATTCATCACTTTGCGTCTCATGACTGGGAGGAGGCTATTCCTCATGCTTCAAAGCTGCGATAGGTGAAACGATGACATAGCCTAATCACGTGCCACGCGTCCCTCTGGATGGATGGCTGAGATCTTCCGACGATACTATGGGCCCGAGTCCTGAATGCTTTCGACACTTCGCATCTCATAGCTATGAAGGAGCTACTTCTTGTGCTTCAAAGTCCCGATGGGAAAAAAGGCGAAAAGCCTAATCGCGCACCACGTGTCCCTGCGGAATGGACGACTGAGATGCTTTCGGCGCTTCGGGACCTGCCTTTCCACGCAATAAATATTAGCGCCCCTTCTCCAGGCCTGCTCCTTTGTGACCAGGCGCCAAAATCATGGGCCCGACTCTGGGCGCTTTCGGCACTTCAGGGTTCGGGGTTTCGAGATGTGAAATGACGAGGATCCCTTACCCTTTGAAAGCTCGAATTCCAAAATGCTGATGCATCTAGATCTTGCACCACGCGTCCTTTGGATCGAATGGCTGAGATGACATCGGTGGTTTCACTATGAAAATCCTAAAAGGCCCCACCCGTGGCTCAGATCTTGTGTCGCGTGTCCTTCTGATGATCGGTCCTGATCCTCTCAGCAATATTGTGGGCCTAGGTTCAAGACGCCTTCATCACTTCACGTCTCGCAGATAGGAAGAGGCTACTCCTTGTGCTTCAAAGTCACGATGGGAAAAAAGGCGAGGAGCCTAATCGCGCACCACGTGTTCCTTTTGGATGGACGGCTGAGACTTCTCCATGATACTGTGGGCCCAGGTCTGGGACACCTTCGACACTTCGCGTGTCGAGGATCCTCGTTGCAAAGAAAAGCGCTTCAAGGTCGTGATGGGTGAAGTGGCGACATAGCCTAATCGCGCCACACGTACCTCTGGATGGATGGTCCTGATCATTTGATGAATGTAATATAAGCGCTCTAGATTGTGCTAATCATGGCACGACTATGTTAACTGGGATTTCCCGCCGACCGTCGATCTGCTTCGCTAATTGATCCTTGTCGTTGAAATCAGACTACTCTCTCGCTTTATTTTAAACCCGAAATGAACTTCTCTTGTGGGTTGAACTCGGCGCTTAGGCTGCAGCCTTGGACTAGAATGAATTTGATGGGATTTCACACCCCATTTCTTCGCATTCTAAATCAAGGGTCTAAAATCGGTAAAAAACACCCCGCTTGCAAGAATTGTTGCTAACATTAGGCTCCATGGGGGATAGAGTCATCCCTGTGATGCTATAAGAACTCATTTTGCAGCTTCAGTCCCTTCTGTTGGGCTATAGAGTCATTTACTAAGCTGGAAAATAAAAAATGAAAATAAGCAAAGAACCAAAAGGACAATATTTACAAACAAAGGAGTCGTCTAAGGCTCAAACAAAACATTTCTTCAGAAAATGCCCATTTACTGGGCTATTGAAAACCTCTTCACAATCCAAATCCTGAAACCTGTACATGTTGTTTGAGAAAACCTCAGAGATTTTGAAGGGCCCAATCCATAGGGCGTCAAACTTGTTGTGTTTACCCTTATCCTATATGGGTGCATTCCACTTAAGCACCAAATCCCCGATATCAAACTCCTTCTTCTTGACCTTCCTGTCAAAAGCTAGTTTGACCTTCTGCTGATGGTCCTGAATTCTATCCACTACCTGCTCTCTAGCCTGCTGGACTTCCACCAATTGATGAACTCTTTTGATCATGTCATCAGGCTCTTCTTGATAATCCTAGAAGAAATTTGCTACATGAATGGCTATCTGAGAAGGGAAAACAACTTCTGCTCCACAAACTAATTGGAAAGGGGAGATGCCTATAGATCTCTTTGTGGTCACTTGATCGGCCCATAGAGAAAATTTCAACTTTGAATCCCAAGCCTTTTTGTTGTCCTCTAATAGTCTTTTGATGATCCTTATCATACTTTTGTTGGAGGACTCTGCTAAACCATTACCCTAGGGATAGTATGGGGTGGAGTGAATTAGTTTGATCTTGAATTGCTCATCGAACTTGGCTAAAGGCTCAGCCTTGAAAGAGGTTGCGTTATCAGTGACAATCTTGCTTGGGTAGCCGAATCTTGTGATGAGGTCTTCCAGGAATCCAATGATTACCTTGTGGGAAGCACTCCTGGTGGGAATAGCTTCTATCCATTTAGTAAAGAAATCCATGGCAATTAGGATCCATCTGTGTTTCCCACTAGAAGCAGGGTGGATTTCTCCAATAAAATCTAGGCCCCATTGCTGGAAAGGTCCCGAAACAACCATAGGCTTTAAAGGTAAAGACTAGAGCTATTTTTTTCCTACAAATATTTGACATTTGATACAGGCTATAACCTTTCTGCATACGTCAGTGAATACGGTGGGCCAGTAGTATCCAGCCCTGAGGATTTTGTAGGTTGTGTCTTTCTAGAAATGATGCCCTCCACAGCGGCTATCATGAAATTCAACCATGATCCTATCAGTATCTTATGGATTCATACATTTCAAAAGCACCCCCAGGGGATGTTTCTAATATAAAACTTGGTCAACAAGGTAGTATCTTACTCCTTTGAGCTTCATAGATCTTGCCTTGCTTCTTTGCAGGCCGTTTGGAGGCCGCAACTCCTGCAAAAAATATACGACATCCTTATACCAGGGACATCAAGCCAATAGGGGTTCTTCTTGAGGGTCTATATCAGACAGCTGATCCTACTGATTTTTTGAGCATTCATTGATGACAACTACCCCCAAAGCTTTGTAATTTTCTTCAGCCAACAGCTTAGATAAAACTTGAATTTTGAATAATTTGGTAGGCCTTATTTCTAAGTCAAACTCAAGGATCTTGGCTATCCACTTACTCCTCATCCCGTCTATGTCAGGTTGAATAAGAATGTCTTTAACAACGGCTGAGGGGACATAGGCAATGATTTTTTACTACAGGACATAGGTTCTAAAGGCTTTGAGAGCCTTTACCAGGGTATAGGCCTACTTCTCCATAATTTCATACCTGACTTTGGCATCCCTCAGAGCTCCGCTAAAATAGGCAATAGGTTGCCCTAGCCCAGCCTCGTTTGTCTGTAATAAAACAACAGCCACTATGTCAGGTGAGGCAAAAGAGAAAATAAGGAAATCCTTTGAGTAATCTAGATTGATAAGCACAGGAGCTTCAGTTAAGGCCTTCTTTATCTTCTCAAAGGAACTTCGTGATTCAGAATTCCACCTCACTTCATTTCCTTTCCTCAACATGGTTGTTATAAGTCTTACCCCTTCAGCAAAGTTAGAAACAAATCTCCCTAGAAAATTAATCTTACCAAGGAAAGATTGGACCTCCTTCCTAGATCTTGGGATTGATAAGGCCTGTATTGCCTCAACTCTACTAGGATCGATCTTGACTCCTTCGGCTGATACTATGTGACCCAGTAACTTTCCCTTCTTCATGGCGAACAGAGATTTCTTGGGATTCAATGAAATGCCAAAACTCCTGCATTTCAGAAAAACCTTCCTGAGATGACAACAATGTTCTTTATCATATTTGGAAAAGAATGTTATGTCATCCAGGTAGATGACCACAAACTTATCCCTTTCCCCGATGAAAGCTATGTCCATGGCATGTTGAAACGTTTCCCCTGCATTCATCAATCCAAAAGGAATTTTAGCATACATGAATGTGCCCCATGGAGTGGTAAATGTCGTCTTTTCCCTGTCCTCGAGAAGAACAAAGATTTGATTGTAGCCAGAGAAGCCATCGATCATGGAAATCTTGGATGCTCCTGTTACCCTCTACAATATATGTTCCATTATTGGTAAGGGGTAATTGTCCTTTCGTGAGCTCCTATTCAGGTTTCTAAAATCTACACAGAGTCTGATTTCTCCATTCTTCTTCCTTACTGGGACCAAGTTGGCCACCCACTCTAAATATCTCAGTGGCACGATGATCTGGGCCTACAGCAGCTTCTTCACTTCCCTCTCCATGATAGGCAACAACATAGGATTGATCTTTCTTAGCTTCTGCCTAAATGAATTTGCCTCCTTTTTCAATGGGATTTTATGCTCAATGACAGAAGTGTCATATGTTTTGAGATCTTCATAGGTCCAGGCAACGAAATCAACAAACTCCCTCAATAGTTCAGCATATTCATCCCTCTGCTCCTTTGTCAAACTTCTGGACAATTTGACGAACTTGGGTTCATTCTTAGTGCCAATGTTGCACTGAGTTGTATCAGCGTCATCCTCTGAGATTTCCCCTTTTAATGCCACATCATTTCTATCAAAAATCCTTTCCAAAGGAACCATTCCCCTTGGAATATGATTGTTCGGCAGCTGCACGATGCTATGTTATACAATCTTATTCAGAAAATTACCCCCATCAAGATTTTCTTCAGAGGCAGAGTCTTGGTCAATATGCATTTTTGAAAATTCTTCGACAATCTCTAAGAATATTTTGATCTCAATATCATCCTCGAACACCTTCCAATGTTTGACATTGTCAAGTATAGAGGGTATGTAGTTTACTTCCACATCGTATCTGCATTTGGGTGGCAAGGGCACTTTGAAATTTCTTGTTGATGTAGCCAAGGAATCTGCCACTATGTTCTTCTCTCTTGGGATGAAAGAAATGTTAAATGTTGAGAAGAAACTGTCAATTAGGTCCCATACCTCAATTATATAACTCCTGAGTTGAGGATGCTTAGCCTGATAAGCATTTTTTATCTACTGGACTACCAATTCTGCATCTCTGAACACTGCTACCTCCCTAATTCTCATTTCCTTTGTAGCTCTTAATCCTAGAATAAGAGCTTCATATTCTACCACATTGTTGGTTGTTTCAAATTCTAGCTTGTATAACAGAGATATGGTTTCTTGAGCAGGTGACACAAAAAATATTCCAGCACCAGCGCCTTCCCTGGAAGAGGCTCCATCAAAAAACATTTTCCAGACGGAGGTGATGGGGGAAGAAAATTCATGAGAAGTGGTGGATTTCTTTCTAAGTTTTAGAAGAGGCTCGGGAGCATTAGTGAGTTGCAGTGGACTAGAACCTAAATCAGTGTCAAGGGAAAAGATAGGATGGTTGGTAGGATTGGCTTCATCACTGATTATATAGGCTAGTTGGGCCTCTCTGTACAACCTCCTCTGTTCCCCTCCAAAGACTGGAATGGTGGCATATGTGAGATCCATCTGCAATGTTCCTCCAAGCTTTTTAATCCAAGACCTAGACAACAGCATGCCAAACTTGGGGGAAACATCAACTACCACAATGTCCATGACCACACTCTTCATTGGTAGCTGAAATAAAGAGACCACCAAATATTTGATGACTCCAAGACATTGCACCCTCCTTGAATCAAAAGAGTACAAATCATGATAAGCCTTTGTCACTTCTAGTCCCAACTCTTCCATGACTATTTTGGGCATGAGGTTGTAGGAAGCTCCTGAATCCATGAGGCAATTATGCAACACTTTATCATGTATCTTCAGGGAGGTGTAGAAGGGAGGGGATGAATCATCTCTATCTTCTACCATGGGACCCAAGATGACTGTTAGCTTTTCATCTTGCAGATTTATTGAGTCCATGGAAGGTTGGGGGGGTCAGATTGTAGCATCTTGGTGAGCGAACTTTTGAAATCTTCATTTTTAACTAGCTCGGATAGGGGACAGGAATTCTAATCTTCTGAATCTCATGCTCAAAACTGAAGGAGGAGAGAGACTTAGGAGCTTCCCTTACCTCAGAGGCGGGTTCCTTGGTTGTTCATGAAGCATTATGTGCTTTCTTTTCTTTAGTAGTGGTTGTTGCAGCTTTAGTAGGCCTTTCCGCTATGAGGGGTTGATCCTGGCTATCAAAATTTCCCTTTTTCTTTTTTGACTTGAGATTGTATCTGTTAAAAGTGTTGTTGGTCTTTTCCCCTTTACTCAACTCGTTTATTTGAGTGTTGATAAGGGATTCTTGATATGCAGATTGAGTCAAATGAGGAAATGGGGAAGTTTCCTCGATGCAGTGAATTTCAGGGTCAAGTTCTTCTACCTCCTCTCCTTCCTCATGAGCAACCATGTTGTTTTGGAGAGGGGCCTGAATCCTCTGATCATCTCTGTCTCTGATCCTTTGTTCCTTTGGCAAAGTCTGTGGCATATTGTTACCAGGCCTCCTGAAACCTCTATTGTCAGTATTCTAGGCGTTTATGTACATGGGCTTCCCCTCTAACTCCCACTTCTCCATCCTAGCCGAGAGATATTTCAACACTTTAGTTACCTCATCCATTTGAGGAGGAAGGGGAGAAGAATAGGATGAGGAGGCTTCAACTCTCCTCCTGGGTATGTCTCTATCAGCCTTACTCCTGAGCTGGTCAATAACCAATATATTAGACTCTACTTCTACAGCCACGTCCTGTATGTGTGCTAGAGTAGTTGCTCTCCTTTCCCTCAACAGAAGGTAGAAATCGGGATCAAAAGTGCTAGCATAAGTGATCTTCACAGAGGCTTCTGAGGGCTTAATCTCAACGGGGATTTTATGATACATCTTATTGAATCTCTTAGAGAAGTCAAAGACAGACTCTCCTTCTTTTCTCTTCAAGGACCCGAACTCTGTCATCTAATACATGAAGTCTTTTTTGTCTCCCCATTGTCTCAAAAAGGCGTTATCCAAAGCCTCAATCCCATCTATAGATCCAGGAGGTAGGGCTCTAAACCATTTCCTAGCTTCGCCTTCAAGGATATGGACAAAAATTATAATCCATACATTTGCATGCATGATAACGTGATCATATGTGAAGTTGTAAAAGGCTTCAAGGTGTTCTTTTGCAGCTATGTCCCCTTCACCTGTGAACTTGGGTAGTTGCTTAAGGTATCCATCTGCTGGAACGACGTTAAGAGGTTGTGGTAACACAAGGGGAGCATACCTAGCAGCTATAATGGCCTCCATTATGGTCATGGGGGGATTAACTCCTGCCATGGGAATATTAGGTGGAGGGGAACTCAAGGGAGAAGGGGCTCGAAAAGGGGATACTGGGAAGGAGCTTCCAGGAAACAACGGGGGATTTAGGGAGGAGGATAACGGGCTTGAGTCTACAGATGCTTCTCTCTGTATAGAAGTGGCAACAGTAACAAGAGGAGGAGTGGTAAAGCTAGGAGTAGGGAAGCCTCCTGTGGTCCTAGGTTCACGCCACGGTAGAGCTTCAGGGGAGAGGGGAGTGACAAGGATTTCTCCTTCTAATGCTAGACCGGGAGGAGAAAACTCAACAGGAACACTCCCAAAATTCAGGAAATGGGAAACCTCAGAAACAGGCTTGCTAGGAAGCTGAGAAGAAGAAAATGGAGTTTCTACAGAAGGAGATGGCAGATTACCTGGTTTGGTAGTAGAAGTTTCCCCTTCAGAAGCCTTTCCTTTTCTGAAAACCACCTCCGGATCAGCGACAGGTGTAGCTAGAGGTAGTTGTGGATGAGACCGCATATGTCTGCCTCTGGAAGCCACAACTAAAAAGCAGGCTCAATCCAGTGGAGTCATCACAACAGATTCGCCAGGTGCATAGTAGCAATCTTCAAAGGATCTGATGCCTGATGCACCTTCAGAATCAGAGGCTCAATGTCATTCAATCTCGAGGAAAATTTTCAACTTCGTTCGCAGCAATGGCACCAAAAATGTTAGCGTCAGAAGTCACTCACGGATTGCGACAGGAGCAGAGCCCAATGCCCATCAGTTTTATGTCACGATAAGTTTAATGGGTGATCAAATGGTTAGAGACCCAGGATGGAATCACTCTAGCTCAGGGACTAGGTCTGGTATGTAAAGAACAAAGGAGGTCTTGATCTAAATTCAGTCAGTGGGTTGATTGTAAAATGAGAAGGTGAAAGACTTGGTGACAGGAGTGAGCAAAAATACCTCAGGCAATAGGCCTTTCAGTAGTTTGCAGAAGAAAAACTCTAAATGCAAGATCCTCTTGGTTCAGAGTTTTGGGGAACTGAAGGGGTGACTTGACTGGATCCTCCAATTCCAAGTCATTCAGCGTTGAGAAAATCACAAGACCGATTAGAGACAATGCAGCTGTTATAGTGAACCAACCTACATCATCCTATAATAGCTACAACTTGACTAGATCCTCCAATTTTGAGTTGTTCTAACACGGTGAAAACAAAGATATGAAAGAAACTGACATTCATAAGGCAAGAAGTCTCAAGAGTTCATGCATAACCAGAATAACCAGTGCTTCATTAAATCTTTTACAATCGGGAGCCTTGCTCAACCATCGATACTAAACAAAATACAAAAACTGAGTACATATACTTAGAAAAATTCACATAACAGAGGCATGCTAGACTTTCAGGATGGGGTGTCTCTTCAATCAAATCTGGCCTGCACTCCTCTGTCATACGCCATCTTAACTCTGCATGGCTCATGCTAAGGGGTAGATGAGCCCTTAAATGTCGAATTAGCATGCGTAGACTTCCCTGGTGAGTCAAGGACATCGGCATGGATTCTGTGGGAAAACTAGTAGAGAGGACCATCTCGGGCAGACTTCCTACCGGGACATCCATACCTCGCAATTAATGAGTGAGGAGGGGTTTCAACCACCCTCTCTCTTCTTCATTCACTCTGAGCAAGGATCAGGATCGAGATCAATTTGAACTGGCACCTGGAGAACACGATGATTCCTTCTGCAGCTAAACTCGACGCTTCAGCCCCCTTCGTACAGCTCTTTCTGTCACCCCCAAGTGACTACGGGCTTTGACCCTGTGCCTATCTTCAAAGGTGCTTTCGGCACTTCGCGTCTCATGATTAGGAGGAGATCGTTCCTCATGCTTTAAAGCTACGATAGGCGAAACAACAACATAGCCTAATCACGCACCACGCGTCCCTCTTGATGGACGGTTGAGATCTTCCGACGATACTGTGGGCCTGAAACCTAAATGATTTCAGTGCTTTGCATCTCGTAGCTATGAAGGAGCTGCTTCTTGTGCTTCAAAGTTGCGATGGGAGAAAAGGAGAAAAGCCTAATCGCACACCATGTGTCCCTGTGGAATGGATGGCTGAGATGATTTTGGCGCTTCAGGACCTACCTTGCCACGTGATAAATGTTAGCACCCCTTCTCCAGGAATGCTCCATTGTGAACAAGCACCAAAACTGTGGGCCCGAATCTGGGTTCTTTCAACACTTCAGGGTTCAGGGTTTCGAGAGGTGAAATGATGAGGAGCCCTTACCCTTTGAAAACCCGAATTTTGAAATGCCGACACGACTAGATCTTGCGCCACGCGTCCTTTGGATTGAACGGCTAAGATGGCATCGGCGGTTTCACTATGAAAATCTCGAAAGGCCCCACCCGTGGCTCATATCTTGCATCGCGTGTCCTTCTGATGATCGGTCCTGATCCTCTCGGCAATACTGTGGGCCCGGGTCTAGGACACCTTCGGCACTTTGCGTCTTGCAGATAGGAAGAGGCTGCTCCTTTGCTTCAAAGTCGCAATGGGAAAAAAGGCGAGGAGCCTAATCACGCACCACGTGTCCCTTTTGGATGGACGACTGAGAATTCTTCGTGATACTATGGGCCTGGGTCTGGGACGCCTTCGGCACTTTGCATCTCCGGGATCCCAGTTGCAAAGAAAAGTGCTTCAAGGTCGCAATGGGCGAAGTGGCGACATAGCCTAATCGCGTGCCACGCGTTCCTCTGGATGGACGGTCTTGATCATTTGATGAATGTAATATAAGTGCTCTCCATCACACTAATCATGGCGCAACTCTGTTAACTGAGATTTCCCACTGACTGTCGATCTTCTTCGCTAATTGATCCTTGCCATTGAAATCAGACTGCTTTCTCGCTTGATTTTGAACACAAAATGAACTTCTCCTGTGGGCTACACTCGGCACTTAGGCTGCGACCTTGGACTAGAACGCATTTGATGGGTTTTCATGCCCCATTTCTTCGCATTCTACATCAAGGGTCTAAAATCGGGAAAAAACACCCCGCTTGCAAGAATTGGTGCTAAAAATTTCCATGATCGTCCCTTTTGCTATGGGATCTAGATGTCAATACTTGTATAGCACTAGCTGCTAGCTTGGTACCAGAATCCTTGTTGACTTCCTTATGCAACATATTCAATATCTGAAGTATCTCTTCATGAGCCTTCATAATCCTTTCATTATCATCCCTGTAGTTCTGCACTTCCCTATGCAGACTTCTGATAGTGACAAGCTCTTTCCTATCTCTTCTTCCTTTTGACTTTGTCTCAGCATTCCCCTTGTTGATATGCAGACATTTGATCTCGTCCTTATGTCTGTAATATCCTTGAGCATCTTCCATGACTCTAGTCCTCATATAAGAAATAAAGTTTCTTTATGTACCTCTAATTCCACAAGAGATGTGCATAAAATAATTACTGTTAGAAATATTCATAGCATAAAACATCTCACCATATAGGATACAAGTCAATTCTTCAACAATTTATGAAGGAAATATTGCACCAATTCAAATTTTGATTTGCTTGATGCATTCCTCCCTGAAACAACTTCCCAATGAATGAAACCTTGCCCAAAATCGAGCTCTGGTTGAAAGCTATATCCTTATGAAGTTTTTCAGGGCATCTTTGGCCAATGGCCATCCCCTTCACCACATGGCATCCACGTAACTTCACTTCTCTTACACCATCTAACATGGCATGGTCGTGACCTGGGTTGTCATCCCCTGATGATGACGTGGTTGCGGGTTGCAGGGAATATCTCTCGGTATTCACAAATACCAAGCCTTCGGCCCCTTTGATATTCTTGTACAGGTCTACAAAATTCCCCGAAGTTTCGAAGTCCGAAGGACTCTTTCCACTCTGGAATCTATGGTGGATATTCTATCAACCCTTCGCTCTGACGATTCAGACTATCTGCCCCTAACACAAGGTTTAGACTTGGCAAGGGTCCTATACTAAATTCACACTCCTCGGGTGTTTTCATCAACGTTTGTGACTTAATCAATCATCGATATCTATAGTTTGTGCATTTCAACATGACCACTTGTTAAATCCATCCTCATTGCACACATGGATCCTTTTTCAACACGTAGTCGAGTTATCTGATGGTCCTGATCAAAGCGCATGACCTCCTGATAATTAATTCCCTTTCAACTTCAAATGTGATTTATCTCTCCTCCGTTGATCTATGTCCTTGATGGACGGCTTGATCTCCACTTCCCACAACTCCAACGAATCCTAGTCACCTCCAAGCCTCTATGATCAACGGCTGGGGTTTTTCTTTACTTCATAATTTACCAAAGTTGGACACTTCGATGAGGGAAATGTCGATGCTTCCATGCTTCGTTGTTTTGGCGTTTAACACACCCTCCTATACCCTCGAATATCTCGGAGTTCTGAAGTTTTGTAATTTGTCGCCACGTATTTTGGCCTTTAGCTTTCATTGGTTTAGCATTTGGCATGTGCACCAACATGTCAAATCTCTTGGAGTTCTGAATTTCTAGAATTCCTTGCCACATATTCTGGCCTTTGGGATATTCTTACACCTTGTACCTTATGTTTCCCGAAGTAATACTTCACCGAAGTGTTTATGCTATCCATCCACTAGTAGATTGAATGGTTGATAAAATATCCCAACGGATCCTCGATCTATGGCCCACATTGCTCTATAATTCCTCCCCTCGATCTAATGGTTAATAGTACCACTTACTCTATCCTTCCACTATACCCGATTTAACAATTGAGAGAGATCCCAAAGGATCTCTAGATCAACAGCTCGTGTTGGTTCACGATTTCGGCATTCATGGATTCTGGTCATTCCAAAATATTTTGCGCCTGGAGTGGGTCAAGGTCAAATGATCGTAACTCACAGCTCACAGTCAGGAAGGGTCCTGAAGGATCCTTATATCTATGGCTCGCGTTACTTCGCGACTTCGCGTCCCTTACAGGTCTTAATCCATTTAAGGCTCGAAGGTTTACCTACCGAATATATCATAAAGAAGGTATGGTTTCTTGTTGTCGGTTGAAGGTACCACTTACCCTATCCCTCCTGTAATATACCAGATATAAAATGTATGCAAAACAAAAATAAAATGCTAGTAATGGAAGAATAACAACAATATAACCAGAACATTCACCACAATAACATTGAAATGATATAAGAATAACAACAGAAATAGCACTTTGAATATGAAAGCAATGTTCATGGGCCTCTTCACGGGGGAAACTGCCAGTTGAGCAGAGCTCTATTACAATAATATCCAAGATAGGGTTATCATACCCTCGACTCCTATTTATACTAAAAAGAAGCATCTAGAGGAAGATCCTTCTAGAAGTTGAAGCTTTTATTAGGTCTTCTTACATCCGCCTTATTCTATTTTATTGAAAGGCCTTATTAATATTGACCTTTATTACATCCGAATATATTGTTCTACCTATGTGCGGGTTAGGACCCTAACACTTCCACTATACTTGATCTAACGATCGAGAAGGATCCCAAAGGATCCTTAGATCTATGGCCCACTTCACTTTGTGACTTCGACATTCAGGGATTTGGGTCATTTAACACCTTTTAACCCAGAGTGGATCAACATCTAATTTGACCATAGCATATATCCAATGGTTAGGAAGGATTTTGAATATCCTTAGATATATGGCCCACATCACTTCGCGACTGAAAATCTGGTCAGGTTTTAATGATAAGGCAGATTCCACAATAGCGGATAAGAAACCTCCAATTGTCGGTCAAACACTTTGGTAACCATGTCAGCAGGTTTCCTTCAGTAGGATTAGAGTTTTTTGAAGTTCTAACATCTCGGAGCTCGAAACGTCCGAATTCCCGAAGCTCAGAAGGCTTAGCCCCCTTTCAGCGTAGTGCAGGGTTCCAAGATCCTAGTCATATGGAACTTTGACAAGCCCTAGAAGTCTAGACTCTTAAGACTTATCCGAGATTTGGTTAAGTTTGTGGACTCGAACTTGAGGTCACTTGGACAAGAAAATGGTATGGCTCCCTTTCACAACCCCCAATATAATCCTGGTTGTTTATCCCATCAACCTTTCAAATGGTCAAATCCTTAGTAATTTTTGAATTTATCATGATGAATCTCGATCGTCAATCATGAGATCAAACACGATCTCAAACGTCGATTCTCCAAACTTCCTGTAACTCTATAGGTGGCCATTAAAACTCAAATTTTGACCATTCCAGGTCGAACTTCAACCTGCAACTTCATCGCTCTACTACATTAACCCTCTCAAACCATCTAAATCCATTAAAAATAATATTTTTCTCACAAAAATTGGGGATTTCTCTCTAAAATATACATTCTTCCCCCAAATCGCTCACAAACAAAATATGCAACAAGGAATTTCATGAATTCGTAGCCATCTTGTCCCATACAAGACCAGTGTTTGAACCAAAAGCTATGATACCATAATGTAATGTCCCCCAGCCCATCTGAGTGACATTACAGCACGAAATAATCATAAAAATGAAAATTCTGATAATTAATTAATTAATTTGCAATTAGTTGATTTCTTGTAGCTTACAGCTACAAATTAGAATATATTTAGCTATTGTCCATAACCACAAAATAGAAACATCTAAAACATGTTAATAATCAACATGACATTCATCTAAACAACTCATCACAACAACATATAAATCACTTCCAAATACACAGAGTTCATGCACAACAATTACAAACATAATTTAACATAATAGCAAGATAAGACACTTATATTTTCACAACAATTGTGAAAAAAAATTCTTGGGATGGACATTCCACCCAACCATAGACTAATTGTTCCAAATATCAACAGCCAATCACCCTCGAGCTGAGACTAGTAATCCACAAAAGAGGGTGGTCTCACACAGTCCAATCATAGCTCATAAACTCTCAACCCAAATGATATTTTCCTACAGCTATCTTGATTTTCCACTAGCTTTCTTCCTCTTGACCTATCCGACCCAAAGAATGTACCCCTTCACCGATATCAGTCCCTCGGGCATCCCATTCATTTATCAGGGTCTCACTGGCATAGAAAGTTGGGAATATCTCAGCTGGGAACTCAAGGGAAATTGTTTCTAGGAAAACTATCAGCAAACCAAAAGCAAACACTTGTTGTTTTAGTGCAACTCACATAGGATTTCACTCTTCCGGACTGAAAACCTGGCTCTTCAGGTTTCCAGGTCCATTTCTCTCTGATTATGCTCCAACTTGCTCTAGAATTCCCCCTCCATGGTTGCATCAGCTCCCATCTTTGTTTCTTTCTCTCCTCTTCCTCTCATGCACCAAAAACTCCCTGTCAAATATGTTGTCCCCCCAACCCATTCAAATTTCCTCTCTTTTTATTGCCTTTATTGACTCACACTCTTCCCCAAGTTGATTTTACTCAACCCCCATTTTCCCAATAACTTTTGGATGTGACCACTCACACCCATCCTTTTACATGTATTCAATGATTGGCTTTGGGAACACTCAATCAAAAATGGGAAGGTTCATATACAATATCAATTTTAGGGAAAATAGGTTAAGTTAATATACATCGGTATTTTCCCCCCTTGGACCCCTCTTGACCATTATTCTGGACACTTCCCTCTCTTGTGGATTAATTCATACCCCATCTCTTTTCCATGTCCCCTTAGAAGTTGACGTCACATTTGTATTAATAAAACAAGGAAACACAATTTTCATATTACATTGCTTGGTCATAGACACATATTATATCTATATAAGCATTAATAAAACTAGGGATTATAGTGGAGATGTTACAAGTTTTGTGGCGCGATATCTTTCTCTAGTGATGCACCTATCTTGTGTCATTTTTGTGGTGCTACTCAGTTGTCTACCCTCGCTAGGGTTTGACAAGAAGAAGAGATAAGTATTTGTTATCAGGGTTTCTTCATTGTTGGTTTTCTCTTGTGAATAGAGCTTGTTCATGGTTGTATTGGAATATTCTCTCTAAGAAAATTCGGTTAGGCTTTTCCCCCGTATTTGGGGTTTTCCAAAGATAAAATTTGTGTCTTCTTGTGCTTGTTTATCTGCTACTTATATATTTCAGTATATGATTATTGAATGTTAAAAGAAGACAAAAGCGTTATGGTAAATATAATGTTAACGAAACTAATGAAAATCTAACATAGTCATCCTTCACTTTCAATATCATTCTCTTCAATCTCCTCCTTACATGGAAACTAAGCTCGACCTTTAACACAAATTTTTGGTTCATTACAAAAACCTTGGAAGACATGTATATTCTAGAAGACACTTCTCGGTTGAAACAATATAGTAAACACCTTATTAACTTTAAAAAACCACACTTCACTATATGAAACCCTAAAATCAAAATAAATTTTGCATAATTCTTGAAGATTTAGAGTAAATTTAGGGTCTAAAATGGTCATCCTAAGGAAAATATTAAAATATAAAACGGATATACCATGTCACACTAAGTTAGAAGTGTTATGTAGAGAAGGTTAATCTGCATTGTCTCATTAATGATAATTGCTAAGTAAATTGGGTTAATATAGAGTTACAAGTAGAGGGTTAAAAATAATAATGAAAGGTTTATGTTTTCATGCACACACAAT
>ML785652.1:8753-20577 GCA_009831015.1 Picea engelmannii | reverse complement strand
ATAAGGTTTGCTAAGTACCCCATGATTTTTTTTATCCTGCCTATGTATGTCTACATTATGAGCTTGTTTTCCCACCTCTTATTAATGTGGAAGAGGAATGCAGCCATTTCTTTAGAATTTCTACAAAGGAAGGAGAATCATAGACTTAAGGGATTTGTTCATATCCCATTATTTCCTCCCCTCTCTCATTTTCTTCTTTGAACTCATCCCCTTCTAATTTTGGTTCCTTCTCTTATGGAGTTGCCAAAATTACTCCAATTGGGATCCCATACTTATTATTTGGAGTTGTCTCCTATGTTTCCTCTTTATCTATTATTGGTGGCCCAACTTTAAGATCTAGGTTAGTCTTCGAAGAACCCATATCTAACCGTTCCTCCTCTTCTTCCTCTTGATCTTCCAGAACTTCAAATTTGTTGTTGGAGAGGTTGGATGGTCCTAATTGAGGCCTTTTTCAAGCTGATTTCCCTTGGGATATTGTTTCATGTGCCTTCTTTATACTTGTTTTAAATATTCTTGCTCAATATTATTCTGAGGAGTTGGAACTTGCTTCAAAGGTGGTTCAATTTTTTGAGCTATTGGACAAATATTAGCGGAATGACCATATTTGTGGCATTTTTGTTGGCATCCACCAATGATTTTCAATTCTTTTTACAATCAAAGTTCTCACAAATAGATTATGTATTTATGTAGATGTCATCACCTTTCATTTGTAATTGTTTATGTTTATGAGTTTCAAAGAGATTATTGGGTTAAGCTTACCTTATTGAGTTTTCGTTTTCATTTTCGTTTGTTTTGTTTTAAATTCATGACTGTAAGCATGAATTTAAATATAAAACTTGGTCTTGGTTACATATATTTTACCTTAGAAATATCATTTTAGAAGGCACCCATACATGGTTTAAACTCAAGTCTTATGAACTTATTGATTAATACACTATCAAAATCTTTATGTATTATGGGCAGCTTGATTTCATTGGTTTATTTTTTATTAAATTTATGAATTGTTAAATGCACAAAAACATCGGTAAACAGTTGATATAATTTTCATGAGCTAAATTGTCATATCAGCATTCATATCAATTGGTACAGGCATGTTGTACCTACATTTTCAATTCACCTTGTTGGCCTAAATATTAATGATATCATTCACTATGCGAATTGGGGTTTTGTACTATGGAGGGTTTAGCACTCATCGTGGGAAATGGTTCTTAGTTTTACGAGCCCTATGGTTTTCATTTTCCCTAAATCCTATTTCCAAGCTATAACAATCCCCAAACATTGCATTTTTCGTGCCATTAAAGTTCCCTTAGACCTTTCTATGTTACTCATCCGTTGGAAACCTAAACCTATCCCTTTTGATATCTATTGTATCCTTGTTAACGTGGTAATGGCACCCATGGTTTGTATCGATCCGAACGGCTGTCAAGCTCTCCCATCCCATGATGACGCTATAGATGACTCGAAGGCTCTTGGGTGGGATGTGTTCCTCAAGAAGTTCAAAAGCTACAATATCCAGTTTTCCAAATCCTTTGCACAAACTTTTGACGGTTTTAGGGCTAAGTTCGGGGATGTATAGTTAGAAATAATAGAGGATTTCATAAGTAGAGCAGCAGAACTTCCATTGAAAGGAGAAAATTGGTTTAAGAATGCTAAGATAGATGATGTCCCATGGAGTTTATTCATGGCTTCCCGCAAATCCACTTGTTGTACAAAAGGTATTCCCATTGCTTTTCTAAAACCTAGATGGCACAATCTTGTTTTAATTTTAAAACAGTTTGTTACATGTGAAGGCCGATATGGGATGGTTTTTCTGTACCACATTCGGTTGCTTATGATTTTCATAGGTTTTGAGTTTCATATGCCATTTTACCTATTAATGAGCCTTTACAAAATGGCCAAGTGATATAAACGACGAAGCACAAATGCTCTGTCTAGTCTATTTCTTCACAAACTCATTAAGATACTGTTGGTTTCTCACTTGTCGCAAATCAGTGATAGTTGGGAGGGTTTTCTAAGCCAAAATGGCTTCACCCAATTCGACGATACATTGATCCCTCATTTGATTGCAAACCCCAATTTGGACATACAAGTGACTGAAATCCAGATATTCAATTCACTTGATGGCTCTAAATTCATTGAACCAGTTTTTGTTGTTGATGAAACCCATGTGAATAAGGAATTACCATGTAGGTTTTCACCTAGAAGATATTTGGAACAGGTAATTAATAAATTAAAAGAAAAGGATCATCATGTGCCTATGAAAGAATCTAATTTAAATGATAATGATAAACC
The DNA here is from genome assembly GCA_009831015.1 of Picea engelmannii. Classification (NCBI taxonomy): domain Eukaryota; kingdom Viridiplantae; phylum Streptophyta; class Pinopsida; order Pinales; family Pinaceae; genus Picea; species Picea engelmannii. The sequence continues at coordinate 18,285 of ML785652.1, read as the reverse complement.
TATTGTGAAGAATTTCTGTAAGGGAAAGAAACCAAAGAGCACGGATTTAAATTTAAGGAATCAAAAGGTTGGTCGTTTGATTTCTAGAAAACTAAGAAATCAAAACAATAACCATCTGAGCTTGATCAATCCGATCGAGATCGATGATCGGTGTTCAGATCAGGAAATAGACAATTTCTTGGCTCGTGAAGACCTAGAAATTCAATGTCCCAGGAAAGAGGTTGTTACCCAGGTTGAAAAGTACGACTTCGTGTCAAACTTACCCTTGTGTCTCGAGGGAAAAGAAGGTTTTCCAGGTATCGTTCACGACCTGGAACAATCCACAGGTAAAAATGAAGCACCCATTGTCGACTGTGTTCCACATCAGGCTGCCATTACCCCGGTGCACTGTGACAGATGCCTCGACTGGATAGAGCATTATTATAGAGATATTTCACTCATATAGGCTCAAGTGAAACTCTTGCCTACTCAGAATTCCCTATTGGAACAAAATAATTTTGACTTGAAGGCACACACAGAGAGGGAAAGCAAAAGATCCAAGAAGTTTGGGAATATCATAATCAAAAACACAACCAGTTTCAAAGCCATTATAAATTCCGAACTAACAGATCTTGCTTTTACTAATTTTTAATGCAAAAACAATTTTGTTTTGATTTTATTCCATTTTGTTATAAAAAATCGAAATAGAGAGATTTAATTTGATTTCATTTGCTAATAATAAGACTAGCTATAGAATCTCTGATTTTGTAGCTAGTCTCTTTTGAATAATAATTATTATCATTATTTGAATATCAAATCGGTTTCACTATCTACAGGAAATGGACGATTATGATGTTAATGGCATGGAGAAAACACCTTGAATTATACGCTCAATTATTCAAATAGTTTCTTCCTTTTTATGTTTATAAAACTTTGGTTTATTTTTGACAAACCAACTCATGCATGAGTGGTTTCTATGTTTCACTATTTTTGTAATATTATCTGATTTTTGTGGATTCAACTCTATCTTGTATGATAAGAGAATTTGAATCCTGAACTAGTTTAAATACTGGTCACTCTTAGTATCCATGAAGAATCTTTGGTTTGGACATATTATGGATATATGACTTTCAAGACTGATATGGACAAGATGTTCACTCCTTGGCTTTAGACCAGCATGGCTCTTACCCATTATGTTTTGCCTTTATCTTATGGAATGGTAATACGTTATACAACTTTAGTCTTATCATTGTATGATATTTCATATTATTTCAGCACTTTAATTATGTCCATAATTTACTGTCCTATAATACATCTGTGATCAATATTTCATTTAAATATCGTGGATTTATGTTGGATATTGGATGATGTATTACATGAATGCTTTGTATTAAGTTTTTTTATTATAAGTGTTCATCATTATAAGATCACCGGATCTGTATATTTATTTGTTTATTGTTATATTTTTGTTCCAAAACACCTTTGAGTTTGCTCTGGGAATGTTGGCACCATTCTATTACAGGTTTTCCTCATAGGAAGGACGGCTAGGAGCTTGAATTGCGCAGACACATAAACTCAATTTAGTTCATTAATTACAGGTTAGTTTATTCGTATTTTTGTTCTTTGGTTAGTTTATTCATCAATGAAATAAGAGTAGATTCAATTAGCTTTGACTGTTAATTTGTTCTTATCTCAATTATGTTTGAATTAGTATTCTTTAGTTTTTTTTAAGTTTTAAATATTAAACAAAATGTATGTGCTTTCTTTATCTACTTCATAAACACTTCCAAAAAACATCTATTTCACAAGATATCTAGTAAATCTCGCAAAATTGTATATACACTGTTTATAATCACATGCACATAGTCATCTTCCTTTTGTGATATTTGTAATTATTAAATTTATATCCTTAGTGTTATAGCTTTTTAGATTAGTTTCCTTTCTTTTGTTATTTTTAGGACTTTAGTTGGCCTATGGAGCCATTAAACCTGTCAGGTCATTTCACTCCAAACGGCTTGGGTTATTTAGACAACCTTGGTCCGGATTTGACCTTCCAGTTGACGGTGTGTCATTTACGCATGTCAACAAATGGTGCTAGAAGGAGGGCATGGATTAAATTGATGGCACATGGAGGTCGCAAGACTCCTCCCCCACACACTCGCACTCCTGTTGTAACGCATAGTCACTCAGACAATAACGTTACACTTGAAACAACAACTACCTCAAACGATAACCTTGAGATTCTCATTGAACCAGTGACACCAGTTCCTCAAGGGGTTGACGTCCAAGAAATTGTCCGTCAGTCACTCATAAGAATGCATAGTGCCTTAGCCTGTTTTAGACAACCCAGCATGCCACTTAATCAGCCCCTTGACTTCATGGATATCCAAAAACAACTTCAAGTCATTGGTCTGCCCCAAAACCCTTTAGGTGGGAATACTACCAATCCTACTGAAACACTCATCCTTGGAATAGGAGGACCTAGTATTCCACCATCTCCACCTAATTCTTCTCCATCCTCTTTAGGAGGAGAGTCTTCAGACGAAGGCAGCTCTTCATCTCAGCCTTCGACACCACCAAATCCCATGGAAAACCAAAATAATACTGCCATACCTTGGCTCGATCAATATGTCGTGGTTGTACCTAGACCCCAACACCCATTACCTAAGCATCTGGAGAAATGGCTGTCTAAATTCAATCCAGATTCAAAGCAATCCGCTAAGGATCACATCAAGAAATTTATATTGGCCATTAGACTCTGAAATGTTGAACACGAGGATGTAGTATGCATATTATTTCCTTATACATTTGAGGTAAATGCCTCCACATGGTATTTTTCTCAATAGACCCAAACCATCATCTCTTGGGACAAGTTCGAAACTTGTTTCTTGGAAAAAATTGGAGATGATAAATCTCTGGAAGTATTGTTTATGGAACTCTCCATCTTAAAAATGATTCCTAAGGAAAAAGTAAAGGACTTTAACCAAATATTTATGACGTTAAAGAACAAAATCTTTGTTTATTCAATGCCCGCAAAAAGTTTAATTGTTGCATATTATGTTAAAGCCTTGCGCAATAACATAGCCATATGGGTTAAAAGGTCCAAGAAAAACACTTTGTTAGAAGCCTTTGAGGAGGCAAGTCAAATTGAGAAAGATATATTGAGCTTAAAATATAATCTTAATAGTGAAGATGAAACATCCTCGTCCTCCAAAAGGAAAATAGAAATTCTCACTAGGCCTCCTCAAACTAAAAATCAACAAGAAACTTTAGACTTAGAGAGCTTGCAGAAAGATTTCCAAAAGTTGTCCAATCAGGTAGTTGACTTGAAAATATCAGTGGAGGAGGAATCCACAAGAAAAGTAATTTTCAAACTCCTTTCAGAAATCCTTTCCCTCCCAACCGGCCAAACCCGACCACAGAAGGTCTAAATTTTGAAATTTTACAGTATGCTTTGCAAACTATGTTAGAAGCACATGATAATTCTGCTTTTGTTCCTCCTGAAAATTCTGACGATGCAGTTGAGGAAGAGGTACCAGAAGAGGAGGACTCATCTCCCCCCTATTTTCAGTCACTTGTCGGACACTATCTTCCAAGAAAATTTTGAAATTGTCCACCCCTACAACACAAGAAGCAAAACTCAAAACAAACCCCCTTCTGAAGTAAGTAAAAATGTGTTTCTGAAACAGTCAAAGAAAATTGAAATTAAACAAAGCTTAGCAGCCCCAATTTTAGAATACGATTTAATTGAAGATCTAAAAAAATTGAGGGATAATATTTATGTTTTTGAACTGTTGAAATTTCCCCTTATTTTGCAGAAAATGCTTCAAAGCATCGCTGAAAACAGTAAAAAGAACGATCCTAGCAGCAATAAATCAGCAGAAATTGATTCAAATGCAGCTTAAAATGTCCCAGCTAAAAATACATATGAACATCCAGACAAAAGGGACTTAGCAAAAAAAACTGTAGCAAATGTAGATAAAACTGTTTTAGGGACAACAGCAAAAAATCAGCAGAATTTTGTTATTAACACTCGGAAAAATATTCCGCCCTTTTTGTTAACCTTTGAAATTTTTAATAGAAATGTACATAATTGTATGGTCGATTCTGGTGCATCATCAAACATGATGCCTCTATCTGTATGTCAAAAAATTAATGTAGAAGTTAAACCTTATGATCTCAAAATCATTCAGCTAGATTGAACAATCGTTAAAGTAATTGGTGAGCTTAAGAATATGTTAATTAGACGATCATCCAATCCTAAATTTCATCAGATAATTGATATTATCGTTGTTGATATCCCTGAAGTTTATGGAATTTTTTTAAGTAGGGATTGGTCAGAACAGCTGCAAAGTTACTTTTCCATAGATTAGTCTCACTTGTGGCTTCTTGAAAATGGATAGCCCAACAAAATCAGGATAAACAGAGAACGTTATCTTAAGAATATTGTAACGGATCTGAATGATACAAATGAGCCTTTAGTTACATATGAAAATTCATTTGAAACACAGGGAATGAATACCTTCTTTGGTAATTTCATGACTCAAATTTCTTCTATCACTAATCCTGGGTAGAAATATAAAGTTACAACCTATACTCAGACACCAGATTTACCAAGTATGTCAAGTAATACTGACGACGCACAGATCTGGTCCTTATACTTTGACAGATACAAATCCAAAGAAGGAGCAGGTGTTGTTTGTGTACTCATCAATCCTACAGGTAATAAGACTTTTATTTCTTGCGGGTTAGAATTTCAATGTACTAACAACATAGTTGAGTACGAATCACTACTACAGGGACTTAGGAAAGCACTAGATTTGGACGTGAAAAATTTGATAGTATTCAGTGATTCGGAAATCATGGTTAAGAAGGTAAGAAACGCCATACATTTCTTATCACCACATATGAGAAGATACCAAACCAAGGTATGGAGTTTGATGCATAAATTTCCAGCATTTAACATAAATTCCATTCCCAGATTGAGTAATTCAAAATCTTATTCATTGGCCAATGTTGCTTCTAAACTATTGCCCCCTAAAGGTATTTACCCTAATGTGTTTTCAGTTGAACTATTTTTCGGGTCGTTGATCCCAGATAACATCACAAATTGGAGAGTATTCGATGATGACCAGCAGATCATCAGCTTTCTCCATATGGAAGACACCTTCCAAGGTGAAGTCATTGATGAAGGCACTCATGACGAGAACCTCTGAAACTTCACGGTAATATCTGATCCTCGATCTCCCGAATAGACATCCGAGCTGGTAAACTATATCCCCAGATCTGTTGTGAGACTAGAGAAATTCTATGACTTGCATGATAAATTTAGAGAGGCGGTGAATTGTAAAACTAGCAGTTCCTCTTTGATCTATGTAAGGGTTAATTTAGGAACAAAGGATAATCCTCAAAATATTAATTTGGGAAAGGGATGTTCCAAGCAAGAAAGATCCGCTTTTATAAATTTATTTAAATAATTTAAAGACGTTTTTACTTGGACATATGATGACTTGAAAAAATTTGACCACAACTTCATACAACATGTAATCCCTATGAAACCCCAAAGTCAGCCTTTTCAACGGAAAGTGAGGAAGATGCATCCTAAATTAGAACCCACTATTAAAAAGGAACTAAACAAATTATTAACTGCGAAGATCATTTTCCCAATTAGGCACATGCATTGGGTGTCTAATTTAGTCCCTATAAGAAAGAAAAGTGGTGAAATTTGACTCTATGTCAATTTTCGAAACTTGAACCGAGCATTTGATAAAGACAACTACCCTATTCCTCCAATGGAACAAATTCTACAGCAGGTGTCTGGTTCTGAAAGACTATCTCTGCTAGATGGTTTTTCAGGATACAACTGGGTCCTTATGTCTCCTTTGGACTAGCTTAAAACCACCTTTCGCACCCTGTGGGGCACTTACGCCTATAGGAAAATGCCCTTTGGACTGATAAACGTCAGTGTCACTTTCCAGAGAGAAATGGATATTGCTTTCCATGGCCTAATTAACCATTTAGTCGTGGTCTATCTTGATGATGTCACCCTCTTCTCTAAAAACAAGAAAGATCACTTGTCTCACCTTAGGACTGTCCTAGAACGATGCCGCAAATTCAGCATATCTCTCAACCCTAAGAAATCAGTCTTTGGAGTAGAGAAAGACAAACTGCTTGGATTTATAGTGTCTAAGGATGGAATGATTATTGACCCCGAAAGAACCCAAGCTATTGCTAAACTCCCTCCTCCTTCTTCCAAAAAGGCCATGCAGTCCTTTTTGGGCAAGATTAATTTCATCAGAAGGTTTGTCCCAAGCTTCTTAGAAATGGTTAGACCATTACAAAATTTAATTAAAAAATATGTTTTGTATCATTGGGAGTCACAAGAAAGTCAGGATTTTGATTCAATTGGAAAAACAATAATAGATTCCCCTTCCTTGATGAGTCTTGATTTTTCTCAAGATTTCACTCTTTACACCTTTGCTTCTGACCGATCTTGTGTCATTGTGTTTACACAGAAAAACGTTGAAACCAATGATATACCCATTGCCTTCATGAGCTCATCTTTTAAAGGAGCAGAGATTAATTACCCAGTGGTAGATCAGCAAGCATATTCTTTTTCCAAAGCAATGAAACACTTTTGGTCTTACCTATTGAAATCCAGAGCCAAGGTTATTGTTCCTTACCTAGCTGTAAGAAATCTGTTAGTACAAAAAGAATTGGGTGAGAAAAGGGAAAATTGTATGACCTCACTATAGGAATATGACCTTGAAATAACCCCTGCACAAATTTTTAGAGGTCAAGCCCTGTGTAAACTCGTGGTTGATTCAGTTGAAGAACAAGAAAGTCAAATAAACACCTTAATTGTGAATCAACATAACGAAAAAAAGATTAGTTGTGCACAAGCTACTACTAATTCTTGGTATGAGAACATTAGATTTTATTTGAAACATGGATCTTCTCCCCACAATATTGATCCTAAAAACAAAAAAGTAGTTAGGATTAAATCTGCATCTTTCCAGCTAATAAATGATGTATTATTTCAAAAGAACTTTGATGGTGTTTTTCTGCATTGTTTGGAAAAGGAAGAGTCAGAAAAAGTGTTATATGAACTTCATGTAGGTGAAGTCGGTGGTCACTTCAGTGGAGATACCACTGCCCACAAAGTGTTAAAAGCTGGGTATTATTGGCCTACCTTGTTTAAAGATTCCCATACGATGTCATGCAAATGCATAATCTGCCAAAAGGCTACAGGACGGGTGAAAAAGGCAGCATTCCCTTTGCAGCCTGTTATTGTAGATACACCTTTTCAACAATGGGGCCTAGACATCATAGGACCAATTAATCCCTCTTATTCGCAGCAGTACAAGTATATCCTTACAGAAACAAACTATTTTATGAGATGGTCTGAAGTTGTACCTTTAAAAGTGGTAAACACAAGTCAAGTAGTATCTTTTCTGAACTTTCATATCACCACTCAATTCAGCATTCCCGAATGTCTGGATTTTTATAATGCCTCTTACTTTTCATCCCTTGACATGAACATTTTTTATCTGGAAAAAGGGATTAAACTGAAGTATTATGCAAGCTACTACCTTCAAGGAAATGGCCTAGCAGAATCAACAAACAAAAATTTAATCGAGATTATTAAAAGGACAGTTTCAAAAAATCACAAGAACTGGAACAATGCACTGTATAATGCACTATGAGTTGATAGGGTAACCCTAAAAATCTATGTTGGTAATTCCCCTTTCTTCCTCATCTATGGAAGAGAAGCAATTCTCCCCCCCACATGTCTTACTTCCTTCCTTGCAATTGTCATAGAAAGTTTAAGAAGAGGAGTGCACTCCTCTAGAAAACTGAATAAATACTTTATTAAAACTAGAGGAAGTGAGAACACAGGCAAAGCAGAAACTGGATCAACACCAACAAATTGTAAAAAGATGGTTTGATTCAAATTCATCTTCAGACAGGAATTTTGATGTCGGAGATCTAGTTCTCAAGTGGGATAAAGCCCACGAGGGTAAGGGGGAACATACCAAGTTCCAAAACCTATGGATGGGACCATTTGTAATTTCTGAAAAATTGGGTCCCAGCTCTTTCCGTTTACATAATTTGGAGGGAAAACTAGACACTTTCCTAGTGAATGGCCAGGCCCTCAAGAGATATTTCACCTAATGATTTATGTTCCACTCTTTTGTAAATATTTTTTATTTTCTTTTCTGTTTTTTATTTTGGTTCTTTTCATTTTTCTTGATTTTGATTTGTTTCTAAATAATTATGTTTGAGTCACCATCTCATTTGTGGAAGGGAATCAGAATTTTCTTTCATCAGCAGCAATTGATAACTTCCCAAGAACCTAAGTAGTAAGTGCTAAAACTCAGATCAGCAGAAGTGAATTTAAGTTCAAATCATTGTTTCTGGTTTCTCATTGAAATTACAAGTAGACGCGATTGTCATTAATAAACTTCTAACGCTATCCATGTTTTGAGAAAAACAACTCAACTATACCTTCTCATCCTAGAGATGTTTTTGTAACATAAATATAAGTGTCCAAAGTATGATAAATATTAGCAAAAAGGAGAATAATTTTTTATCGAAATTTTTATGCCAAACTATGAGATTTTTCAGTATCACCCCGCCCTCTTGAATATTATTAAGTTCTACAAATTATAAACAAATTCTAGAGGGTTGAAAGCTTGGTAATGTGTGGGAAGTGTACATAAACCCGTCAAGATGTTGAACAGGTCTATTGGCAGTGGGTAAATGCATACATGATACCAAGGCAACTTCGTTGGGGTACTGAACAGGCCTACTGGCAGCGAAGCAATGCCGGGTTTGAGAAGATCCTCAAGTCTATTTTTCAATTTGATCAAAGTGAAAAGATGTCCCATATCATAATTGGATGAATCTTGGATAGGATAGAGGTACTAGAGTGGATCAAATGACATCCATGTCGAGGATATGGACGCATGATGGCAGTAGTGGCCCTATCAACAGTATCGAAGTCAACTGCATAAACATCGCTACACTCGTAATCTTAGTTAGATGTTGGATTACATTTTTTTTAGATAGAAAAACATCTGATGTTAAACTGCGTTATTTCTGAGTTATGATCAGAATGCTTGACTTGTTGTTAACTGTTTCTAAAAATTCATTTCATCTGACTCACCCTAACACAAATTTTCTGGTGATGCAGAGATAACTGCTTCGCCCAGTATGTCACCATTGTTGGCAACCACCAATGATTTTCAATTCTTTTTATAATCAAAGTTCTCACAAAGATATTATTTCTTTCTGTAGCTTCCATCACCTTTCATTTGTAAATGTTATGTTTTTGAGTTTCGAAGCGATGATTAGGTTAAGCTTACATTATTGATTTTTCGTTTGCATTTTCTCTTGTTTTGTTTTAAATTCATGACTATAAGCATGAATTTAAATATAAAACTTGGTCTTGGTTACATATCTTTTACCTAGAAATATCATTTTAGAAGGCACCCATGCATGGTTTAAACTCAAGTCTTATGAACTTATTGATTAATACACTATCGAAATC